>CM046431.1:13253461-13540961 GCA_025506505.1 Flaveria sonorensis | reverse complement strand
GTGAGAGTGATAGTGATGAAGAAGATCATGAAAGGTCTCCAAAGAGTTATAAGAAGTTTGAGCCAAAAGTTGTCCCTAGCACATCAAAGCAGACAGAAGAGGAATTGAACCTTGCTATGATCCCTTACTCTAGTCATATTTCTAGAGAACATGAAGAAGAGGTAGCCATGAGTGCTCTTATTGAAGAATTAGATGCATACTCATTCGGTGACTCCACCATGATGAGATATCATGGAGATTATTAGTGTTTGATAGAGAGAATAGGTTGAAATGGTCCTGCTAGTACTTACTGATGAGCATAAACGAACTAAGCATGAAGTTGGCAGAGGAGTTCATGGCAAACAAACAAGAAGATCAAGTTGAAAGACAAGTTGATCCTTCTTAAGCTTCCGTATCTGGTATTGAACTGACTCCAAAATACACCAGAAAGAGAATGTATTTGGCTGAGAAAGAAAACGGAAAAAGGCCAATGTGTAACAACCGGAAAATTTTAAAAGACGAGAAAGAAGGAATAAATGTGAATAAAAGAAAGAAAACACAATTTAACCAAGTGAGGGGCTAAATGTGTCAAAAGGATAAAAAGTATAAAAATGGGTGCAAAGGTGATGCCGCCCCACACCTTTCTGCATATTTTCTTTTCACCGGATTGTAGAGAGAGAGAGAAGAAGAGAGAGCTTCGATTTTGAGAGAGAAGGAAGAAGAAGAATTCGAATTCAAGGTAAGAATTCTTGGTTTTAAGTTGTTCTTGCGGCCTATGCCTCGGTTATTGCTTATTGTGTTTGTTGTGTTCGGGTGTGTGTTTTTGGTGGGTTTCTAGGCGGGTTGAACTCATAGTGCAAACGGGTTTGAAGGAAGTCATACTCGAAGATTGCTAAGGTGAGTTCTAGATCCCGTTTCTATGTTTTAAACCTGTTTTGGGGCTGGAAATGCATGGCTAACTTTTTTATATGTCCAGTATTTTGTATCGTAAATTGGCCCTGTTCTTTTGCTGTGTGTGTTAGGGCCTGCATGTTTGTTCAGTTTATGTGGTTGTATGCTTGTTCTAAGTGATTAGCATGCTAGATCGGTGCGATGAATGTATAAGAACGAGGATTGGGAACTGATTACAGTGTAAGATGTGGTTTCAGGTTAGTTGATCATTCGCATTAAGTTTGAACATTTGCATAAGTGTTGTTCATCCGATTAGTTAAGTCTTCATCCGCATTTGATGAACACATCGACTATTTTGTTCACCCGCATTTGCTAAGTGTTCATCCGCATTTGTTGTATGTTCATCCGCATTTGTTTTGCCCATGTGCATTTGCTTCAGTCATCCGCATTTAATTCATGCGCAATCCTTTGGGACACCTGAATATTTTCTGAGGTGTTCATCCACATTTGTTTATTCATCCGCATTTGTTTGCTCATCCGCATTTCTTTAAGGAGATAGAATTTTTTGAGATTTTGGGATATAGAGCTTAAGTGTTAAGAAAGTAAGTTTTATGGGGGACTGTGCTAGTTTACGATTTGCATGCTTTGTATGCTGTTGTGATGATGTTGTTCCATGTTATGTTTATGTCGTGACCTTACGTGGTGTGACGTATGAATATGCTTATGTAAAGTAGTACTTAACGGAAGTGGAAGATAACTAAAGAGAAGTAAGCATGAATGAATGCATGCATTAATGAACGATCGGAAGTAAGAAAAGTCTTGCAAGCACTGTAAGGAGGTTCACACCCAATGAAGGGTGTTAGCTCAACGGTGTGCGGGTTAGCTACCCCAGAAGGATGCACACTGGGGTCTAGTCTTTGTGACTGACCATACGTAAGGGACCATTGTCGCTTACCCCGGTGCTGGGCCCACCTAGTGCATGATGTTTGAAGTCTATTTATAGTCTTCGGCCCAGTACCTGCCTTGTGCATGATGTTTGGGGTATAGCACATGGCATTGGTCCAAAATGATGATACCCCGGTGCTGGGCCCGCCTCGGGCATGATGTTGGAAGTCTATTTATAGTCTTCGGCCCAGTACCCACCTTATGCATGATGTTTGGGGTATAGCTCGAGAAATTATCATGGAGCATAGAGAAGTGAAAGTAATAATGATCGAATGAAATGTACGATAAGCAAGAGAATGAATGAATATTCATAAGTTGACGATGATGAAAGATAATAATGAGATTATCTATTTGTACGTATGATGTATGATCGCTTATGAAAGTACAGTACGGTTTTAATCGAAAGAAAAGTATTTTATTTATAAAACTAGAACTCACTCAGCAACGCTGACTTTTATGTGTTTCCAGTTGGCAGGTAATGTTGCTGAGGATGGCACGGGGCAGCTACTTGGCATTTTTGGATGGCATCCGTTGTTTAAATTATAATGTTTTTGTAGCAAATTATGATATTTTGTAACAGCTAACTACAATGTATTAATTTGCAAAAGCAATTATAATGAAATGGTTTAAAATTTTTCCGCTGCAATGTTTTAGAAGTTGTAAATGAAAATTATATGTTTTATGTGCGATGATTGGCCAGCTGTAAGCGTTCCGGGAACGGGGCCTTACAAATTGTTAAAGAAGAATCTGGGCCACCATTCAAGAAATAGAAAGATGATCTAAGAAGTCTTGTTGTTCTTGCTAAATTTATACAAGGAATAATAGACAGAGCAAAGGGCACTTCAGCAAGTAATCATTGACTTGGAAGAAGGAGAGATGGAAGGTACTATGAGTTAACTGAGAGTTTATTTGATGAACAAGAGTTTGCAAAAAGTTCACTCAAAAAAGAAACATCAGTGGAAAAAATGGTGGTTGAAGCCCAAACAGATGATTTGATGGTTAAGGCAATATTCCTTATCAATCAAGGATATGATGAAGACATGGTTATTGGAATGACTTATGAAGTAATAACTAAAGAAGTGATAGAAAGTTGAATAGCTACTAGATCCTACTATGGAGACTAAGTATAAGAGAAAGTAATTGAAGAAAAGAAGAAGATAAAAGCTGGTCCATCCACCACTACTGAACCATGTGCTAGACCATTTGCATCACATTATCCATTTCCAAATCCCAATGCAATGTCAGACAGGAAAATGAAGGAATATTTAGCAAGGATCGGGTATACTAAGAGGAAATTGGTGCCAATGAAGATAAACTCTTTGAGGTCTTTAATTTTGAAGTATATTCTGGAGTTGAGAGCAAAATGAAAGCTCTAGAAGAAGAAGTGGTTGTAAGAGAGTCAAGAACCAGAATATCTACTCAACAAATCCAACCTCAACAAAGTTGATCATGAAACCCTTGCACCATTACTCAAAAAAAAATCCAAATTGGTTTAAACAACTTTCATAAGTACAACTGAGAGAAGGCTTGACCAACTCTGAGATGATACAAGGTGTGTCAGTTTTAGCAGGCAAAGTAGATGTGAAAATCATAGCCTAGAAGTATGATAGTTGGTAGAATATATTCATGATAAAAAGGATCTCTGTGTTAGTGCAATTCTTTACATAATACCAAGACATGGTCAACACTTTAAAGGTTCATGGTCTTAAAGAGTTTGCTAATCTTGAATTGATCAATCACACAGTAATGGCCCGATGATACAACTTTGAAAAGATACTAAAGATGTTCAAAATAAAAGACAATCTGAAAGCCATGAAGGAAATCTACTTGAGAAGTGACAAATCATTCTTTCATCCCCTAGAGAAGGAAAAGAAGAAGAAGAAGAAGAAAAAGACAGTTGAAGAGTTGGTGATTCCTATGGAAAGAGTAAATCCAACTAAAGAATTGAAGAGCAAGCATGTGTCAGGGACTTATCAAACAATCCAGTCTCAAATGTCAGATAAGATGAAGAGACATATAAATAGGTGATTGAAAGAAGATGGGAAGAAATCAAGAGTCCTGACATCAGATTGTTCAGTGCTTATGAGGTTCGGCGGTTGGATGAATCTTACATTCATTATATGTTCACCAGACACTTTAGAGGCCTAACCAACAGAATCAAAGATAGCTTATGACAGGATCAACAGAAGAATATCATCTCACAAGAAAAAGAGCATTCCATTACAAATGGAAAGCAAGGTGAAATTAGGGGTGAATTCAGATGGAGACTTGGTCATTCACAAAGAAAGATTGTCAATCATTGCTATGTTTAAACCAATGTCCTTCGAGAAGATACCTATTGAGGCACTTAAAAGGATGAAACAAATGAAGATTAATGTCCTATTGCGAATTTATTCTATCTGGATGAATTTTTGCCAAGTATAAAGACAAATGTCTTGAAAGGATCATCCAAGCCAATTCAAGAGATGGTTGGACATTTGTTCTGTGTGGATGAATTTTTGCCAAGTATAGAAGAACCAATACGATTCAACAAAGAAGACAAGTATAGAAGAAATGTGGTTGTTGTGAAGAACTACGGTTGAGAAGAAAAAGACAAAGTGTTGGTCATCCGCGTTAGTCTAAGACGGATGAACAACAAATGCGGATAAGGCATTTGTCATCTGTATAGACCTTCGGTGTAAGATGTCACAATCCAACTGACTGTGGAATGTATCCGGGCATGTAGATTGTCCATAACATGTGATACCATTAAAGTGATAATTTATTTAATCAACCAAATTACATACATCTTACAAATAAACCATAAATTGTTCAAACAAGCATAACATAAAATAATGTTTGATTTACTAATTAGGTCCACAAGCATCCTAAATGTCATAAAATTATAGGCATCTCAAGCAGCATTCCCTGTGACATGTATAAGATAAAGGTCAACTAGAAAGTTAGTGAGTAAACATAGGTTTTGTTACATATACTAGATTTAAAACACAATTCAAGAGTCAAAGTATAAATTCAAGCAAGTATGAATAAACCAAATGCATTGATGAAACCTTTATTGACAAGTGTCCCTAACCAACGGGTTAGACTAAGAATATCAGTTTCGATACCCAAATTCCATATGCAACAGTCCGTTAGGGTGGGTGTCAAACCAATAGCGTTGTCATCGTTACCTTAGGCTTTAGAAAGTTCTTGATCACAAGCTAGCAAGTAAGTAAGCAAGACTACCCACCACATGAAAGATTAATCCAACAAGTTTATCACAAAAGTATAGAATACACACAAGACTTAATTGAATCATATGATTTTCCAGAAATATTTAGAATTGAATACATACATATTTCACATCCTAAAAATATAAAAGGAAAAGGGACTATGAATACTAACGTTGAGTTCTTGAGTACGAGTTGGACTTGTGACTTGATTAATAGAAATGGTGAAGCCCTAAATTACATGGTTATATGTATTAGAAGTTATGTTTAAGTTTATGGTTAAGAGTATTGACCATAGTAATAGAGGAATCAAAAGCAAACGAAAAGTAATGTTTTCGCAAGATCAAAATAGATTTGGACAGATTCATTGTTGTAGTTTCATATGATAATTAAAAATATCAAAATTTAAGTGAAAATTCTAAAACTCTCCTGTCTATTATTTTAGCATGTTAAGAATAACTTTCATTTAGAAAATTGCTTCAAATTCAGATCATAAGCTGACCAAAATAGCAATATAAAGCAGAAGGTGCAAGTATGTGCACTTACTTTGTAAGGGTTGTTACGGAGTCGTCCGATAGAATTAGAAGTCGTATAAACTATGGTTGAAAAGATAATTTGATGAAATTGTTCATAGAATTTGATTTGTTAATTTTTGATTTTATTATTATCGAGTTATGATCGTTTGAAGTTGTAACAGATTCTATCTAAAATCAACGGTAGCACCTATGTGAACCTTTTAGGGTTTTAAAAATAATAAACGCGTATAATAAGTTTTGTTGAGAATATATATGATAATAGGAGGGTTATAATTGAAGAAAAACATGAGGATTTTGATTATAAATTTACTTAGAATTATTTAAAAATCAAAAGAATAATAAGAATACTAAAATTAATAATATGGTTGCTACCCTAAGAACGACGAACGGATTTGAAACTTCTAAAGGCTTCAAAGGAGAGCTGGTGGAAAGTTTCTTGAGATGGTATAGAGAGTGAAAAAGAACTATATTGCAAGTTGAGAAGAACAGTTGATGCACGGAAATGGTAAGACAAAGGTTAGTATTTATAGGTGGGGGTTATGAATAAAGAAGTTTAATGAGCACAATTAAGATTTGGGGTTATAGGTGAGTCATAAACGAGTCAAAGAAAAGAGATTTTTCGTCTTTCAAGTTTTATAAAAAATGGTAGAATGTTTATATAATTAATTTTTATAAAAAGTTTATATTAAAGCTGTAAAATTAGATATTTTTGTTTGGAGGATTATAAAGACTTTAGAATAGTTAGTATTTTTTATAAAAGTATAATAATTATAAAAAAAATATTATGATAAAGACTTTCTATAAATTAAGGATGAGAGTACATAAAAGTTTAGCTTAATTATATACGTGCACAAAATAACACATGTGTACTTTTATAAGAAGTTAATAACTTTAATAATAAAATGAACTCTAGAAATTCTATAAATATATAAGAACTTGATGATATTACTCATTTAAGCTTTCATTCATCATAATCAAGTCATAGCACAAGTAATGTTATAAAACAAAGATTAGTCACACTAACAAATGAAGCTATTATAGAATCTTGTATATAGCATATATAAGACTATAAGTTATCATAAATAATAATATGTATGAAAAAACAACATAAAATTCCAAATGCTTTATTGCATAAACAATAAATAAAAAAGGATCGGGTTACAAATATGGATAGGTGTCGGGTGTCACATAAGATAGAGGATTATAATACCAGTGTAATGTGGGTAAGATAACCATAAGGGAACGAGGTTGTTTTCCTTTATAGTTAGGATAAGTATATCCATAGGTTATGCTAGTTGCCATTTAACCAAATTATACAACTAAACACAGAAAGTGAATCAAGTTAAGATTATGTAATGGGAACCTTTCATTATTAATATTATAATACCTGGATATTAGGTGCTTGTGTTAGAGACAGTACATATTACTTTAGCTGGATTGTATGGTGGCTTAGCTATTAAGGTGGTTTAGAAATAAATTATTCATACTAGAAAAATGTAAGGCCCCATTCGCGGAGACCTAACAGTTGGTCAATCATAGCAAAAAACATTAAACATCACACATTTCATAAAATATTGCAGCGGAATTAAGTTAATAAAAACCATTCATTCTATTAATAATTAACATTGTTAAGCAAAACATCATTGTTTTCTTGAATTACAAAAGACCCTGTTTTGTTGCATTACAAAACAACAATATATTTAAAGATGAATGGATATCAGTCTTGCCCTGCCGAGTAACTTCCCCTGTGTGCCATCCTCAGCAACAATTACCTGCCAACTGAAAATGCATAACAGTCAGCGTTGCTGAGTGAGTTCTAGTTTTAAAATGTTTAAAATACCTTGTAGGATTTATATATGAAAATACCCTTTTTAATAAAATACTTCATTTACTTTCGCACGTGAGCACTCATCATACATACATCAATGTATAAACTTAATTATCTATCGTTAACTCACATATTCATTCATTTCGTACATTTTCATTATCTTTCACTTTCTATCTGGATCCTGTCTCATGCAATACCCCCGACTCATGACCGAAGACTGATACTGTGCCGGGGTAAGCGACAAGGACCCCGTCTCTGTTTGCAACACCCCCGACTCATGTCCGAAAACCGAAACAGTATCGGGGCGAGCATCACGACATCTTTCGGGTAGATCTCAAGGATCAGACCCCCTTCGAGTCAATCTCAATGATTGTACTCCATCCGAGTCTGTAACGATAACATGGTCGCGCACCTCCTTTCATTGCTTGCAAGACTTTTCATACATTTCTTATGTTCCTCTTCTTTATTAATGTTAATCTTTCACTTTCTTTACGATAATACTTTACGCATACGAATATAAACACACCATGTAAAGTCACATTATACGTAGTATAAAGCATCAACAACAGCCCATAACATGCATCACCACAACAGACATGAAACAGTAAAACATTCCAGAACTTACCCGTTACATTCTACTTCCCAAGCTTCAGAAAAATCCTAAGTCCTTAGACAAATACGGATGAACAGAGACTAATACGGATGAACAACACTAATGCGGATGAACAACACTAATGCGGATGAACAATAACTCATGCAAATGAACAATAACTAATGCGGATGAATGCCTTCAGATTATTCCAAGTGTCCAAATGCTGGTAGAACAAATGCGAATGACTGAAACAAATGCGCATGAACACTGTAGCAAATGCGCATGAACAAAAGAAATATGGAAGAACACTTGGGCGCATGAGCAACTACAAATGCGGATGAACTAACCGACCTACAAATGCACTTATGCAATTATTTAGTCCCCAATCCTCGGTCTAACACATCCTTATCATCGATCTAACATGCTTAACATCTAGAGCAGACATAGAACCACAAAAACACCAACAATTCCTAACCAATCATGCTTATCCATATATTCGAAGCTTATACTCAACGTCCTAAGCATCAACAGCACATAAACCACCATAAAGCACAACATAATCAGCCATATACATACGGTAAAGCATAAAACAGCTGCAAAACCTTTTAGACATGAATTTTCGGCCCCAACATGTTTAAAACACATAAAAATCGGGGTCTAGAACTCACCTAGTGCAGCAAACACGCAAAACTCCTCCAAACTTGTGTGCACAAGAGTTCAAACGCCTAAAACAAGTGAAAAAAATAACAAAACACATAAACACATATAAATCGGTTTCAAGGTCAAAACCCAACATAAACCGAGCCAATTATGCATAGAAATACATACCAAGATCAAAAACAGCCTCTATCTCTCTCTAGAACCGAGAGAACTTCGATTTCAACTTCTTCTTCTTCTTTTTCAGTTGAACACAGCAGCAGCAGGAAGATATGGGCGACCATGCCCATATAAAGTGCACTTTTTGACTTTTGTGTACTTTTACACAAAACACCCCTCATCTTTGGCTTCTTTTTGCTTTCTTCTTGATACTTTTATTTTCTTTTTATTTGGCCGAAGTTTTGGGTGTTACAAAAAATATTCTAAGTATGGCTAGTTGTGAAGGAACTACTATACTTAAGAAGGTGCAAATCCACTTACGGATCTATAACTATACTTTCGGAGGTACTCTCTACTTGTGAAAGAACTTACTTATAGAGTTGTACTTCCACTTATGGAGGAGCAACTCATTTTATGGAGGTACACTACACTTAGGGAGGCATAAAGTTACTTACTAGGGCACTTTTCCACATATGGATGTATGACTTTACTTAGGTATGATTTTAGTTACTCATGTACAAAGCTGATTACATACATTTTCACCTAATTAGACACAACTTACTTAGCTATGTTTCTCTTCCTCATGGAATGAAGCTACCCATACCGGTATCATTGTCATAGCCTATTCTCATGTGAAGTCCAGGCGTCAAGGAATACCCAAATATTTCAAACTATGGCTCTAATACCAACTTGTAAGGCCCAAAACCTAAGAGACCTCACAATCGACAATTCATAGCAAACACATAGTTCTTAAACTAGATACTTCAAAGTAAATAGCAGCAAAAAATTAAACACATTGTCATAATTCATTACATCACAAGATTTAAAAGAAATATCCATGGTACTAATAAATTAACTAATAGAATATTCTAGTTCTTTAGTACAGTTTAGCCTAGACTTCCATGCCAGAGGAGTTTGATTCTTAGAGTGTAACCGCTTGATTTGACATCTATGCGAAAAGTCAAATATATTAAGTGAGTTTTGGTTTTAATGAAAAGTAATAAATGGAAACCCTTCATATATATAATTGTAATAAAAGCTTCCAAGAATTTGTGTCACAACTATTATCAAATAAGTAAATGTCTCTAGCAAATGTAACTTCATAACTTGTAAGAATACAAAGTAAACCTTACTTGTAATGTTAAAAGTAGTAGTAGCCCCTACACATTAGTCACTTAGCTCACCCATAGTCAATTTTGTTCATCCACATAGGACTAGAAAAGTTTCAAAAGTTATTATTATATCAAAAATACAACCATTAGCCATCCTAATCTTCCAACTTTTTTCCATGATCAAGAGTCACAACGTATACATGTTAAATTGATAAGTATTGATTCTTTAAGATATAGGAAGCCTGCATATAAATACCACTCATGATAGGAAATATTTAGAAAATGAAAATAAGTTAAGTAGTTAATTACAATTGACCATTGTTATTAAAAACTTACAGTACATATTATGATCTAAACAGTTACCCAAATTGATCACATATATTGGTGTTCACTCTCTTATCATAGGTATATAAAATACCATTTATTTAATCATGAGTGAGACATTGAGGGTTGTGACCAAGGAATGGGAGAAGTAGAATGAGACTAAACCAGGTAAGAGTGGTAAATGAAAGAATAACAAAAGGTCGAAGTTTTTATTACTAATAGGAAAGATGATTCCAAGCAAGAAACCATAAAGGGCTACAACTATAGTACTTTAAATGGATGTAACCCCCTAGTATTAGATGGCAAGAAAGATACCACTACTGCATTCTAGTGGAAGATGGAGGTAGTAATTAAAATCAATGAATGTAGAGCTTATCAGGCTACTAAATTTGTAACCCACTCGTTTGTTGCTAAGGCTTTACACCAGTGGACTACAGTTAGGCAGATCAAGAATGCCCGTGAATTTAGAAATTGGAAATAGGAGGACTAAAAGAGCTCATGACAAGAAAGTTTGTCCATAGAATGAGATTGATAAGATCAAAGTTTAATGGGTTTAAAGCTATTAAGCTAACGCATTGTTAGTATACTTCTATACTTAATGAAATGGCGAATTTGGTTTCTCTTCATGATAATATTTAAGAAAGAAGGAAGAAGAGTTATATCCATAGGTAAAGCAGACAATATCTTGGTACGGTTTACTTGTGGTGTTACACATGGTATCAGAGCCAGGGATCGGACGGGTGTGCTAGTGAGGACGTTTGGCTTTGTAAGAGCGGTGGAGATGTAAGGATCTCAGAGGATTGAGACAATGCAGCAAGATCCAACACACATAGAGGGAATCACTAGACTAAGGATCTCAGACAATAACAACTTAGAAGTTCTGAAAGGAAATCATGTTGTAACCATATTGGTTAGCAACATTGATGTGCAAAGCCTAGATTTACCAACCCTAGAATAGATGGTTCATCTCTCCATCCATTGTAAATATGATGATCAAAACAGTATAGTACAGTACTTTGCTGAACACATAGTCAACTGCAAAAATGCTTTGAAGATCATTGCTTTGACTTATCAAGTAAAGGAAGCAGAGAAAGATAAGATCACCGAACAGGATGTTGAAGAGTCTTTGAAGGCCACAGCTGAGGTTTAGAAGAAAGTACATAAAGCTGGTCCATCACAAACTTAAAGGTTGACTAACAGACAAACAAACAAAACATTCAACCATACATAACAGACAACAATCATATCATAGCATCAATCATTCATCAATATCATACATATCATCAAACGTAACATCAGACACGCAATAACAAGTCATACAAGAAAACATATATGATTCAGAACATACAAGGCAATCTGATTACACATGTGTAATCAGTTTATCATACAAACAAGCAATCATACATGTAGTCAATAAATCATACAATCATGTAATCAATCAATCATACAATCATGTAATCATACAATCAACCAATCATACATAATCAGTTATTCATACAATCATTCAAATTAAAACATTATCAAACACAATAACAATAACAAACAAAGGTAAAGGATGCCAACATTATTAAAACACCATAACTTAATCACTCAATCATGCAAATCATTCAATCATACAATCAAACATTATAAGTCATTCACACAAACATGCATTCATTCAAATCAAACACAAACACACACATTATTACTAACAAACATAACAGTAATAAGCAAACATTAAAGATTGGCAACATCATTCTTAAGGTGAGTATTGTTGGACTCAACAAGTGCATTAAAGGATAATGCTTGCCATAATCAAACATAATGTGTTCTATGTTGGGAACGGTCTACCCAAGACACATATTGAATTGATGTGGCTAGTACTTTATGATCCAAGTCGGGTCATACCCAATAACAAACTAGACAAACACCTACAATATTTATTTTATGATATGATCATGTAAATAAATATTGACATTTAAAGTATTTAGAAATTGGGTTTCTAAATACTTGCACTAATGTTATGAATAAATTATATGGATAATTTATTCTAAAGAGAGAATACTTTGTATTGTTATTCAAATGGTTGAACAAACAATACAAGTGTTTTGTCAGCATTTCTTTTACTCATCCGCATTTACCAATGCGGATGTGTTACTGAGGAAATGCGGATGAATGTTACTTATCCGCATTACCAAATGCGGATGTGCATTTGGGGAAATAGAGAAGGAATTACTTCATCCGCATTTACTTATGCGGATAGTAAATGCGGATGAACATTTAAGGAAATGCTGATAAAACTGATCATTCACATTTACAAATATGGATGTGCATTTTGGAAATGCTGATGAAGTTACTTATCCGCATTTGCAAATGCAGATGTACATTTGGGAATTGCGGATGAAGTTCCTTCTTCCGTATTTACAAATGCAGTTAGAGTTGTTCATCCGCATTTACTAATGCGGATGAATAATAGAGAAATGCTGATGGGTTAAAGGGATGGTTCCCGCCCACTTTTCTCTCACTCTGAAATTCAGTTTCATAGGACGTGTAATAAATGATTGCATTCAACCACTCTCTCTGATAACTTACAATACACACAAAGGTGCAGTCGGTGTTCCTGTAGCTTTTCTATCAATTGGTTGAGGAAAACCAAGAACAGAACCCGATTCAAGTGAAGAAAATCCTAGCAACCTGGTGTTTTGTTGGAAGCTTAGGGTAGACAATCTTGAGGTTTCCTACTTTGGAAGCTGCCGATCAAAGATCTTCTTCCTCTGTCCCATTCGAGAGGTAGATTTTAAACACCCTATGGTTGTTCGTAAGTATGGTTTTTCATATAACGATCCATTATGGGTTTTAACAGATATATAAATTGGTTTATATATCAACTGTAACAAGTTTTTTATTCCATTTCCGCTGCGTTTTCATTTTATAAGGATAAAATATGTCTGATAAACTTGTGAAAACCCAACATTCTATTCAAACAATCATTAACTAACACATTAGCATCATTAACATTCATAACATAACACTAATTATTGCTTAAATTTCTTTTTTAGCTTTGTATCAAAAAGAAATTTTTGCTAAGTGTCGGTAGCGGATGAAGAACTATTCACAGCGGATTAACAAGTGTATGCAGCGAATGAAGATCAAGTCCAAGTGTCTACAGCGAATGACTATCAAACACACAATGGATGACCACGTCTACAGCTGATGAACAGTCCACAGCGGATGAACACTCCACAATGGACATCTATCAAGCAAACACACAAGTGTTCATAGCGGACAGCATCCAAGACACAGCGGACATGTTATCCAACATCCACAGCGGACAACTTAACATGCACAGCGGACAGCTAATCATCCACAACGGACGACTTATATGGGATTTTATGTAATTTTCGTTTACATAAAGGTATTTTTGTAATTGTATATAGCTATTGTGTATAGGCTATAAATAGCATAATACCCTAATCCTTTGTAAGCTTTTTGAACAGTCAATACAAACAAGCATTTTCTATTCTTCTGTGCATCATTAATCACTAGCAAACACACAATCATACACACACACGGATTCATATCATTAATCATGGGTTTCCGCACCATGATTGTTGAGTGTTGAATACAAATAACAATCTGTTGTTATATTGTGATAGATTTGAAAAGATCCTTGGGGGAACACAATCTAATTATTATTCTTGTTCTTAAGATTCATTAATCAGCATCATTGTGTTTCATCACTTGGGTTGTTTAAGAGAGGGTGGTAAAGACACCTAGAAATATGAAGGTGATCGTATGAGGGTCATTTGAGATAAAAAGGAATGTTGTAGTGTGGTTATTTTTGGTATTAAAATGTTTATTATATATGCTACCATTTGAAGAGCATGATGCCAAAAAGTTGGAGGAAGTTAGGCATGCGTGAGTAAGGTTCAAATAATTATGTTGAATGATCTAATTTATGCTTAGCCTAACCATTTCGAGACAACATGTCAGGGCAAGAGAAACGAAAAGTCATGTCGGTATGAGAACAAAAGTTTTGAAAAATAATGTTTATCATATTCGGTGTCATTATTGCATTTAGAAATGTTTAATGCTACATTCAAATTGACTTTGTATAAACTTATAAAAGAAAGTAAGATAGAGAAAATGGATGATATTTTGGTGAGGGGAAAAGTCCATAAATAGTTTGTATAATCGTCTAGAAATAATATATAATATTGATGACCCTCCAAACTACAAACAAGGGACGTTCATAAATCCCTTTGCATAATATCAAAAGGGAAATAAATTGTTGATAGTGAATCATAAAATGACAACTTAATTTGTTTACCAAACACACATGATTGATATAAATGATTGTTAGAAAATTTTTGAACATAAATAAAATTTATTTATTTGAAACACGTAATAAAGTAACCATCAAATGGCCCAAATGCCAATGTCAGAGATCTTGAGAGAAAGCAATAAAGGTAGAAGGTTCGGCGAGGAAAGTTGATAAAGTTCCCTGATGTTATCACATCAGAGGATTGGAATCTGCATGGGGTAGTCCTTCACGTGAAAGCCAAAATGGTCAAATTTAATAGATTTATTGTTGTCTGTAGTAAAGCATCCGACTGAAAGCAAACTTTTAGCAAGTTTTTGGGTAAATTGAATGTTATATGGTTTCAATGGTGGGTAGGGTGGTTTTAAGGTGGTATATGTCATACCATGAATGGATATTTGAAAGCCATTTCCAACAATAGTATGGTTTAAAATACGATTATTGAAATAATAGCACAGTCATGTACCTATGTTTGATTGTACTAGTTTCAAGCTATAATTGTTAAGCTAGTTAAGTGTCATTATGTGCATGATATGCTTAATGTTGGTGACTATATAATAGTGTCTGGTGTTGCATATGCCTGCTGTAACATACCCAGCTAAAATCCGAGATATTTAATTAATTCTATTATGTCATCACATGTGTACTTATCCTAGTTTAAGATACAAACTATGTAATGATCCTACGACATTACGATAATCAAATTAGGATCACCTCAACTTAAACCATTTCATGATTTTGTGAACCCAAATAATTTTAAGGGGCGTGATATGCATTACAACATAATATTTTTGACGTTTTATCAAACTATCGAATGATCATGATTTAACCGATGCGAATAGTAAAAAACGCCTAACGTATTTCACAAATCATGACCCAATATAAATATCAAATACCAACTCAAAGTTAACAATTTATGTCAATGATAAATATATTCATGAGGATAAAATAAAGATCTACCTCTACATTATATATACTAATATAAATATAAAACCACCACCTTACATTAAGGCACCATAACACACTGACTATTAACACACGCTAGTTGAATTAAAATATAACTTAATTTTTGATATTGGAAACCTTAAACGGATTACAAAAGAATATATAGATTTAATTTATGCGACTTAGAAACGAAATTATCATACACTAACAAAATTTCAATTTATCCTAATGTAAATGAGATGTTAAACCTAACTAGCTAATCAAGTAAACAACTTTAACATATTTTAACTACAAAACATTAAAATCGTATAAAAATCAGAATTCATTCATACCCATATGTGACATTCGGTAATTTTCCGTTACCAAATTCCGTTAGTTCCGTTAAGTCTTGCATACACGTGTCAGGAGCACACACTAGTGGTCGTTGAACGTTGGTGACTTAATAATAATTAATAATGATAAACTAATTATAATTTAACTGGTTACGTGATTATCAAGTTGTGCTTATGTGTTTATGTGATTTAAATATTATTTGTGAATTTTATCGCGTAACGTGGAAACGTGTGTGTTTAATCCGTATGTTTTGTATTTGGTAAAGATAAAACATATAATTGTTATTAGTAGTTCATATGTTTATTATCTTAGTTAAAAATATTTTAAAAGAGTATTTAAAGGCCTAATCTTTATAAAATACAAACTATGAGGGTTAAAAGGGTAATTATAATTAATTAAGTTAAAAAAAATAAAAACCCTAACCCCCCACACCTTCAATCGGCAGCAACACCTACTACACACACATACACTTCGAATTTCAGCAAGAACAAGCAGTTTGGTCGCGGTTTTGGTCGATTACAAGGCATAGAACACGTTGGAATCATCAATTGCAAGCCATTGCACGTTTAAAGGTTAGATTTTTACATGTTTTTAATGGTTTTTCACCTTGGCCAAAACCCTAGTTCGAAACTTGCAATTGGAGGCCGATTTCTTGATGTTGGTTGGTGTTATTATGTTAGTTGGATTGTATATATGCTGGTTAACGTCGATTTTGCAAGAAAGCTATGATTTTGATTCATGGTTCATAGGTTACTAAGAATAGTAACTTTATTTTGCATGAATTGATGATTTGATGATGTATGAATGTTATGGATGTGTTTGTGATGATGATTAGATGCTAGGTTGATGATATGAACAATTTAAAATCAAGAAGATGTCTTATAGTTCATACATTGCTAAAAATAGTAACTTTTGGTGTTGAATGTTGATGAATCATGATGATTAGGTGTTGTTGATCAAGTTTAGATGTTGTCATGGACTTGAATTGGTATGTAAATGATGAATCCATGAATGTCTTGGGTGTTTGATGAAATTGGGATGTACTTTCCCAAAAGGGAAACTTTATTTGTGCAAATCCTTGAATTGGATGATTTGAGCATGTTTGGGATATTAGGACCATGTTAGTATGTTCATGGATGATTTCTAAGGTAGTAGAATGTATTGTTTGGGTTGTATGAATGTTTAGTTGGTTAGTTATCTGATTTGGCCTGTTTGTGGGAATTCATGGTAATGGGTCATATGGGTATGTTAGGACTATTGTTGGTTTGTGGTTGATCATGGTTGAATATTTTGGATGATATGATTTCTGTTAAATGGTATGTTGATGATCATCATACACGCGTGCGAATCTGAGGCCCCTACTTAGTAGGATTGGCAGGGTTTAGGGTGTGAAGTCGTGAGTGGCTTCACATGGCATGCTATGCATGATTTGATTCTATGTATGATGCATTGGTTGTGTTGTAACTATGTTGAGCATGATAATTGTTTGAGATTCGCATGACTTGTATGATATCTGACTGTATGTTGATCTAGTTGGTACATGTGATTAATGAAGTGCTATATGTAATCAATTTGTATGATAATCATGTGTGATAGGCTGTTATGTTTTTTTTTGAATGGAATTTCATCTATAATGTCACCAAAGGGTCAAACGGGTCAACTGGGTCAAATGTGTCTTGTCTTTCTTAAACCTTGAGTTCCTTGGTTTGTAGAGCACTTAGGGTTTCATATTGATTCTGTGTACACGTACTTATGTACTCATGTGTTCTAGGTGACCTTTGAAGGTTGTCTTTCCCCTCTTTCTTTCAAGTTAAGCTCTAAGTTAATTCTTGCGCTTATCAGGTGAGTTCTTACCCCACTCATTTTACATAATCTCTTTTGGGGGAGATAGCATACTGTTGATCACAAACGCTATTATATATGAGTGTGTATAATATTGATATAGTGATGTTCACCATGGAAAGTCCTCACACTTTCGGATTTTAATATTGACTAGCGGGGAAATTTTGGGTAGTACTACTGGGTCTGACGAGCCCCACCTGTGCGACTCGAGGTCAAACGGGTGCAATATTGTCCTAACGAACATTTGTCATGACCTGGTAAGTCGTGACGGGAGGCACAAACTATCACAGTCAGCTTCAATCGCGAAATCACTATGATTAATATTTTTATGTTAATAGACTAGCTATCTATTGCAATACACTACTTATGATTTGAAAACTGTTTATCGGTTTACCTATTAACGCAAACTCTTGAACTCACCAACCATGTGTTGACTTGTTTAGTATGCTATTCTCAGGTTAAGGTTGCCAGTTGCCTAGGAGTACGCACGTCAGCATTGTTGAGTTGTCTACATTTGCCTTGTTTACAAATTTGGGATTATTTTCATATTAAACAATTGTGATTGGGGCGCGTATGTTTTGCGCATTCTCTTTATATACTACTTGTTTTGGGTTTCTGGTTTTAAAAACGCTTCCGCAGTATTTTAAACGTTAACTCTGGTTTTGTTTATTAATCATATAGAGTCGTTCTTGGTAACTAATGACTGAGATCCTGGTATGTCACGCGCCTCGCGGTAAAACCCCGCACGCGGATTTTGAGGGTGTGACACCATACAAAATAATGATGACTAATTATTGCTTGCAAGGATTAAATCAAGATCAAGGGGCCCCATTTGGCCATGTTTCATCCGTGCCCCTCTAGACCATCCCATACATCATCATCTTCCTACCATACCCATCCACATGCTTGTTCAAAAGCCCCTATGATTACCTTCCTTTGATCTATTTTATAATGTACCAGCACCCTAACTTTCCCCTCCATATAATCTGCCCTCTTCATCTCTTTTGTTCCTCCTCAAAGTTGACAAAAATAGAGCAGCCAAGCTGCCTAAAAGATCGCAGCAAGTGTGCATCACACGCACTCCCTTCATTCAAGCTTCGTCTATTGCAAACATTGAGGTATTCATTCTCTTACACTTAAACATGTTTAAGAAAACGAAATTATGAATAGATACGTTTGATTAAGTCATCTAACATTCAAGAAACAAGTGCAATACTTGATTATATAAAAAATATGGCTTAAACTTGCTTGATTTATAAAACAGATTCTGCTACAAAATTTCCTTAATTTTGAAAGCTCATAACTTGGTCAAAACAAAACCAAAATAAACGACTCTTGAGCCTAAAATTAATTTCAAAGAAACATCTTTTCGAACATAGTAAATTCTTAAATTTCGTTAAGATTTGAATCCTCAAAACTTAAGTACAAGACGAAACGTCAAACCTGGATTTTTCGGTAGAATATTTAGGTCGACTTTGGGAGGGCATAACTCCCTCAATTTTTAACCAATTACTTGATTCTTTTTCTAAAATTTATTGTTATACATTATCTTCAAAATTCAAGTGTTCTCACTTAAAATGGTAAAGTTTTATTTCTCCAACCAACTGAAACACTTTTGAAACTCTAGAATATAACTGCACTTACTATTGAAGGAATATAATTATTTTTGTACTACTAAATGAACTCTATGATAGGATCAAAATGGATCGATCTGTGATGATATTGTGATACAATTCAATCAAAACAAACACAAGTAATCAATTCAATGCAAACAAATTAGAAAAATTCATAGTTTTTCATTGATAGTAAGCATAGAAAGTACAAGTGTAAGAAAAACAGTTACAAGTCGTTCTAACTGATTCTCAGTTTTACTAAGATCTGCCTACACAATACATTAACTATGCTATTTATACTATCAAGAAAACAAAAGGAACATATTTACAAAAGTAGTCCCTATACTATGACAAAAACTATAAAAGACACATAAAGACTAAATGTTAATCTTTAAGAAGCATCTACAATACTCCCCCTAAGATTGACATTGTCTTCGGTCTTCAAAATCAATCTTCTATCTTCATATCTTCTATCTTCAATCTTCAGTCTTCTTCAATCTTCATTCTTTATCTTTATCTTATGTCTCCATGCTTTATTTGTCTTCAGTCTTCATAAATCAAAGAAGTCTTCAGGCTCTTCTTTAATCTTGAATACTGGCTTCTCTTTATAAAGTTCTTGTTCCCTCAGAGCTTTAGTAATAGCCGACTTAAATTTGCTAGCTAAGATGCCTTGCTCCGGTTTTGCTTCATTCGTCTTTATTTCCATTTTGTCATGATTTCCAAAGTTTCCTTTGATAGACCTGCAATGTCCACGTTAGCATAAAATTCTATTGGGTTTGGGTTATCTTTACAATGAATTTCTAAAACCCCTTTGCTAGATATCCTCATGAATTCAATATCCTTGATATCTTTCTTCATAATGTTAGCATACGCCAATGCTTTCCTCAATGACATCCTTTCCATCGCAGCATTCATTACTTTAATGATCGACAGAAAATACTTCTTATCATTCTCAGCCGTTTCTGGAACAACTTTTTCAAACTTCGTATAGACAAGAATGAAATGTAACTGGGATGCAAAAGCTTCAACTCAGAAACACCAAATAAAGAAATCATATCGTGATCCCAATCATTCAAATCTCATACTAACTTCAGCTCAAATGTATCGGCATTATAAAACCACCTCAAGATTGGCTTTGATTGTTGTGTTCCATCAATGACTTTGAGTCCTGGATTTGTTACTTTTTCAAAGTATTGATCATTGAATGCATCTAGGAACTTTACTTCTCCAATATCTTTATCAACTCCTTTTCTCTTCTTCTTTAAAGTTTGAAAATACTCCTTATCTTCCTGAACGCAACGAGTTTGTAAAAATGAACTCATCCTATTTATACCTCTATTTAACAATTGCACAAAATTTTCTCCACGCTTAGCTTTAGATGGATTAATCAATGGCAATTTATTCAACTCTTTGAGATCTTGAACAGGAAGTTTTATAATACTTGAGAAAAAATGATAAATGTCACAGATTGCATTTACCCTTTTGATCAAAAATGCATCAAGACCTCATCATATTTCCAAGCGATGATTTTCACTTCTTTTGTAGTATCAGGAACAATCATGACATTTAGTAGCTTAGAGATAGATTGTCCTTTCTGCAAAACATTACAAACTAGATCTCCTGCTGAACGTGCCTTGTTCCACAGTTGCTTTTGTTCCATAGAGACTTGATAACCTTGCCTTTCAGTCTCTGGAAACATTTTCATAAGCTCTTTTCTTTGTTCATACACTGTGCTCTTCATAGCCATGGACTGAATTTCCTGAGGTTTCAGAATCCTCGTTCTTTTTGTGATTTCTAAGTATTGAGGATTGTCCATGTCTAGCACTATCATCTTGTTTGTTTGTCTTTCAGTGGCTTGGAAACTTCTCTCTAAGTTCCTCAATGACTCAGCTTGTAATCGATTAAGTTTCTTTCGTGGATAATTTCGAGACTGTAACCACATTCTGAGTGCTGTAACATTCATATCATCAGGGTTTGGATGATGCAACTCAGAAGTAGATAGTTCTTCAATATTAATGCTTTCCTGCAATGGGTTCCACTCCTCGTGTTCTACTACAATCTCATCAGGATCAATTGGTGCACTGGATTCAGCAGCTACACACTTCTCAAACTCTTCATTAATTTGAGATACAGTTAATCCATCTAGAAAAACTCTATTGTACTTCATTTTAATCAGCTAGTTGTACCTTTCTTCCACATCCACAGGTATATCATCATGGCTTATATCAATCGATGAATAATGCTCATCAACATTAGCTTCTACTAAATCTTCATCATCTAATACTTCATTATACCAATCATCATCAAATTCACCTTCTAAATTATCTAAGGCTGCAATTGTTTCTTGAATATCCGAATCCCTTTCATCTATTCTTGCAGGTTCATCTATCACCTTTTGAACTTTGGATGATGATTCAGGTAGTACTGAAACTTCAATATCATATATTTTCCTCTTTCCTTTATCCACTTCAGGGATTTTTTCAACATCTATTGGAGTTATCTTGGAAATAATCATCAACTCTGGAGATGAAGACCTTTGTTTTTCTTTCATCTTTTCCAATTCTTCTTTCATAACTTCATTTTCTTCATTCAGTTTCTTAAGCTTTTCCTCCATTAGATCATAGTCTTTCATCATTACTTCAAATGTTTTAACATTGTCTTCTTTACTTTTCATCAACTCTTCAATCACTTCATCTTTCTTTTTCAATTCTTCTTGTAATTTCTCATTAGCTTCTTTTAATTCTTCAATCACTTTCAACTGCTTTGAATTCTCTTCTTTCAGCTCATCTATAGTCTGCTGAAAATTAACTTCTTTAGTTACATTAACTTCTTGTTGAGGTTCATTCATAAATTCATTATAAATTGTAGCTTCAACAACTTCAAAGTTTTGAATATTCTCATTAAACTCAAACTGTTCATTAGTATCTACCATCTCTTCAATCATACTCACTATCTCCTCAACAGTTTGATTATCTCCAACAATTTCTTCACTCTGATTAACTTCAGTATCATTATCATGAATTTCTTCGGTAACTTGGTCAATCTCTTGTACATTTTCATCAATTTCTTTATGAATTTCCTCAGTAGCTGACTCAGTTTCATCTACAACATCATGTCTTTCTTCACGAGCTTCTTCAGTAACTTGCTCAGCTTCTTGTATATTATCATGAGCTATTTCCATCACATCATCATCATAACCACCATCATCACCATTATCATCTTTAGAAGAACTTGAACTCTCTTCATCATCATCATTATCATCATTGTCATCATTATCATCATCATCATTATTAGGCAATTCTTCAATGAGATCAATAGGATCTATAGGTTCTTCTTCTGTCAAATGGTAGTGTCCAATAGTAATGTCAACTTCATCATTAGCCACATTCCTTATGTAATCAAACAATGGTACATTTTGAGCACCAGAGACTATAGCAAATCTCTTATAAGAAATCTCAGACATGTGCTCTAGCATCAGAGTTTCACCACTCACACCATCTACACGTATATCCGGATGCTCTTCATTTATAATCATCTGTAGGAATCTAGGATATATCAGATACTTGTTCCTAATTCCTTTTTCCAAGTTAAAGATAAAACTGTTTAGAATCCACATAGATATATTAAATCTTCGATTAGTTGCAAGTGCTATGATAGGAGATGCTATGTCTACTGGGAAAGAGTTCCATCCAGCACTCCTTTTGGACATATAGTGTTGAAAGATATAGCATAACAGCTTCCAGTGGTTATAGACTCTTGCTCTAAAGAATTGTTTCTTTGGAAAGTGATTAGAATGACCCATTTCCATGAATGTCTCTCTACATTCATTAAATGTCAATTCAGATAAATCCTCTAGATCATTTGGTCCCAATCTTAAAGCTTCTCTTATGGACTCTTCAGATACTTCAATCATTCTGAAGTTTGTAATGAATCCTCTAACTACTTTTCTCCCTTCATCATTAACTTCAACAGATGCAGTGTTCCAGAACTTCTTGATTAGTCTTGCATAGATGATTGGCTGATAACACATGGCATAAACATACTTCGTTCTCAGCAAAAATCTAATCATCTCTTCATATCCCATAGCATCTCTTAATTCTTCATTCAGTAAAGCTGCAATATTATGTTTAGGCTCAAATTTTAGTTTAGCCATCTGCAAAATTAAAAAACAAGAAATTTAGAAACTTGAATATGAAACAATTAAAATCAATTGAAAGTTTATTGAAATTTAAAGAATTTGTGTGTTTTAAAACATTTTTGACTAACTTGCACTTAAAAATTTTAAGTGTTTGACATTCTGTTCAAGAACAAATCATAATTCAAGTTAGTTTCTTTATGATTTATACACACTTTAACATGAATTTTTTAACAATTAATTTTTATTTTATTAAAAAAATTTGAACATGACTGTTCATCTTCATCAGTCGACTGATGAAGAATCATCACTGATTCAAGATCGATGAAAACCAGATTTAAATGTATCAAGAAGGTCGAAATCATGTTTTCATTAACATGCTATCCTCAATTACAGTTTATTATTCCCATTTTAATCACAAGTTCAACAGATTCAATCAAATAGGGTTCATACGCCTTAATAGGTTCGATACACCCAATCAAATTCAACCTATTAAACTAAAATTTCTATGATTTTGATCATAAACTTACATTTAGAATCTAATAAAACCACTATCGAATGCAAGATAATAACAACATCAAACAGAAATGAGTGAATCAGGGTTATTGAGAGTCGGGGTTTTATGAATGTTCAGGGGTTTTTGAGTGAATGAAGATTCTGAAATTACAAAGTGTTGCTTTTATACTAAGTGAAATTTTTAGGCGCATGAGCACTGTTTGTGCGCATGAGACTAAATTTTTCACTAAGTATATAGGCGCATGAGCACTGTTTGTGCGCATGAGATCAGACGCATGAGCACTGTTCAGATGCATAAGCACTGTTTAGGCGCTTTTGCACTGTTCAGGCGCATTGATCTATCTGAAATGCCCAACACTTGGTATTTTTCACTTGATACGCCCAATTCTTGAAAGTCTAGATACTGTGTATGCGTATGAGGATTTGTGAAACGCCCAACACTTAATCACCATTTTCAGACTTATGACAACCGTTTAGCCGCATGACAACTGTTTAGTCACATGAGGTTGTCTTAAATGCCTAACACTTGTATAAATTCTGAAAAATCATCATGCTTCTAATCCTGGACTTATTAACACTGTTTAGGCGCATGAGATGACTTTCATGTGTCTAACACTTGTAATTTTCAAATCTTCCACCTGTACACTGTTTAGACATATTAGTACTGTTCAATACTAATATTTAATCAATTTATTAAATTTTGAATTTAATTAGTCAAATTTTGACTTTCACCCAAAATTTACACAATAAACCCTCAATTTTGAACTTTTTACATTTCAAATTTTTATTTTTATTTTGAATTTTTTAAAATTTATATTTTTACCTTTTTATTTTTGTTTTAATTTTTCAAAAAAAAATAATTTCCCGTCATTTTAGTGTCTAAACTTTAACAAATAATCTCATTTAAAATGTTGCAAGAAGCTTTTCCACTTAAAATATTTTTCATGTTTATTTTTACATTATGTCAAACACACACATGCTTGAACATTTTAGCTTCATCCTTTCCATCCAAAACATTAATTATATATTTTTCATATCTTGAAATTTGAAAATTAATTTTCTTAGACACTTTTCCTTTTAACTCTTTTTACTCCCCCTAAACTTTTAAGTTTAACAAAACTTAGAAGTTTCTCGAATTTGTCACATGAAGATCACACTAATCATTGTTAATATGCCTGCACACAGAAAACATGCAAAAAAAATCAAACTTAAAGCAGAATAAAAATCTAATATTTACAAATGAATCAATGTCTGCAGTGAGATCATATTAGTTAAGATCAGCACATTGAAATAAAAAATTGATGGATAGTCATAGACAGTGAATAAATCCTAATCAAGTGTGTTCCAGGTCAGCATTTCTGCAACAAAGGAGACACGAGATCTAAGGACAGAAAATGAGTGCATTTAGCAAGATATTCAGCACACTTACTTTTTCAATTATTGGATTGATTAAGGTACAATTAGATATGACATTATGCAGTCATACTTAGACTTAGAGAGGTTAATTCTCATAAAGATATGCAAGAAGTCACTGTTCTCAACTTGTTAACCTGACATATACTATAACCAGATCTCATTTGGTGTTTGTGTAAATTGGCATCTTGTTGTATCAGTGAGAATATCCAGGTCTGTAATTACTTGCAACAAAGGATATCTCATCACTTCAGGTCTATGATGACTCATAACAGAGAAGTGTTAGATGCATTAAATAATTAGAGCTCAATGGTTATTCATATCACCATCAGGTGTGAGATTATGTCTTAACAAGCAATCAATTTGAGAAATCAACACTACTCATTAGTGCTAAGATAGACATCCATGAATGCATGAGTGATTTAGTTCTATCATAAGAATTTACTTTTTCAGTCTAATTGCATGAACTTACTTGCACATCATATCTGATCACGTCAGACTTTGTTATCGAGTGAAGTATGCAACTGATCATACTAATGTACTATCATTTCTCACATATTACAAAGACAGATTCATTCCTAAAAATGAATTAACAAAGAAAAACTCTATTTTTGTAGTTTTTGTTTTATATTTTTATCTTCTGATTTTTCAATTTTCTATTTTTGTATTGGGTGTTGCTTTTTCTAAGAAACATGCACACACAAAATACAATCAGGCAATTAACTTTGACAGTTTCTCTTGCTGTGTCCTATTCGGTTAAGGGAGGGTTCTGATCATATTTAGACTTAATTAACTGAAATGCTAAAAAAAAAATCAGTTTTTAAATGTGGTTAATAAGACCAATTGACTCTACCAAATACTCAAACCGTCTTGGTAAGAAGGCTTTGGTAAAAAGGTCCGCCAACTGTTTTTCAGTTGCAATTTGAATCAAAATAATTAAACCTTTTTCAGAGTTATCTCTGAGAAAATGATATCGAATCTCGATATGTTTTGTTTTTGAATGTTGGACAGGATTAGCTGTAATGAACATAGCAGCAGTGTTATCAATGTAAATTGGATTTTTAAGAAATTTGAACCCGTAATCCAGCAATTGGTTTTGTAACCAAAGGATTTGAGAACATCCTGCTGAAGCAGCTATGTACTCAGCTTCTGCGGTTGAAACGGAGACATTTGTTTGTTTCTTAAAAACCACCCGTAGTTGATTTTCTATCTTGACAACATCCTCCATAATCACTATCAATATACCCATATAACTCGAAGTTTCCTTCATAAGGATACCATAACCCTAAGGCCGGTTTTCCTTTGAGATATCTGAATATGCGTTTGACAGCAATTAAGTGAGATTCCTTCGGGTCTGATTGATACCTGGCACAGACACAAACAACATACATTATGTCAGGTTTAGATGCAGTAAGATACATCAATGAACCAATCATAGATCTGTATAAAGTTTGGTCTACAGATTTTCCTTTTGGATCAGGCTCAATCTTGATGTTTACGTCAGCTGGAGTTCTTATGGATTGACAATCTTGAAGTTTAAATTTCTTTAAGATTTTGTCAACAAACTTCTCTTGATTAATGAAGATTCCATCTGCAGATTGCTTAACTTGAAGTCCAAGAAAGAAATTTATTTCTCCCATAGAACTCATTTGAAATCGAGAATTCATGATTTCTCTGAATTCATTGCACAATTTTGAACTTGTAGAACCAAATATGATATCATCAACATACACTTGTACACATAAAAGATCATCAGCATCTTTCTTGATAAACAGAGTTGGATTGATTTTCCCTCGTGTGTATCATGTTGGATTAAGTGCTATGTTAATGTTTCATACCAGATTCTAGGGGCTTGATGGAGTCCATACAAAGCTTTTCTAAGCTTGAACACACGATGAGGAAATTCCGTATCTTCGAAACCCGGAGGTTGCTTTACGAATACATCATCAGTGATTGGACCATACAAAAATGCACCTTTAACGTCCATTTGATACACTTTGAATCTCATGAATGATGCATAAGCCAGGAAGACACGAATGGATTCAAGTCTTGCAACTGGAGCAAATACTTCATCATAATCTATTCCTTCTTCTTGGGTGTATCCATGTGTAACAAGTCTCGCTTTATTTCGAATAATAATTCCTAGATCATCAGTTTTGTTTCTGAACAACCATCTTGTGCCTATTGCATTTTCTCCTTCAGGTAAATCCATAAGATTCCACACTTCTTGTTTGCGGAATTGAAGTAATTCTTCTTGCATAGCCTCAATCCAACTATTGTCCTTTAACGCTTCGGTAACGTTTTAGGAACAATTTGAGAAAGAAAACACGAGTATAAACAAACATTTGCTTGTTCAGATTTACTCCTCGTAGTTCTCTCATTCAATGGACCGATAATCTGAGATGTTGGATGGTTCTTGTGAATACGAGATGTTGGAATCTCATTTCCTTGAACATGAACATCCAGATTGGTTTGGTTTAAGTTAGAAAGCTGATATAATAGGTTCGAAGAATATGGATTGAAATTGGGAACTTGAGTCGGTGAGTTGATGAAGTAATAAAGATTACCGGTGTCAACTACATCACCAAAAATGGATGAAGTTCCAGACTCAGGTTGTACAATTTCTATACCATCATTAGGAATACGTTGTGAAACATCTTGATTTTCTGAAATGGAATGATCTTCATCTTGTTGAGAGAGATCATCATTATTTTCAAATCGAATTATAGAATCTTTAACAAAAAAGAAAAATGGATAATCTGTGCTTGAGTCATCCATATCATCAGAATCTGAATCATCACTGAAAGAACCGACATCTCCTTGAGATTTCTTCTTACCTGTAGAATCAAGCAAGTTAGATTGATCAAATAAGTTAGATTGAAAAGAGTTTGACAATGAATCTAAATCAAATAACCAAGCTGGACCATTTGAAACTGACGGAAAAGAATTTTCAAGGAATTTAACGTTGAATGTTTCAAGTATAACATTTGTCCTAGAGTTATAAACTCGATAGGATTTTGAAACAGATAAATATCCAACAAAAAATCCATCATCAGATTTTGCATCAAATTTTCCTGGCTGGTCACTTGAATTTAAAATCATAACTGGACAACCAAAATATTTAAGAAAATCTATGTTTGGTTTCCTGCCAAACATCAACTCATAAGGAGTTTTCAGTTTGTCTTTCACAATTAAAGTACGATTCTGTATGAAACACACAGTAGATATGGCTTCATCCTAGAAAGTGATAGGAATTTTTGCATCTGCTAACATGGATCGTGCAGCCTCAATCAAAGTTATGTTCTTTCTTTCAGCAACTCCATTTTGTTGTGGCGTTCTGGGAGCACTAAACTGATGAGCAATTCCTTTTTCTGTACAAAACATGTCAATATTAGTATTTTTAAATTCCGTTCCATTATCACTTCTTATTATTTTTACTTTTTGTTCTAATTGGTTTTCAACTTTTGTGATGAATTCTTTTAGTAATTCAGCTGTTTCAGATTTAGCATTCAGAAAGAAAACCCATGAAAATCTTGTAAAGTCATCAATGATAACTAAACAGTAAGATTTTCTTCCAATACTCTTCACGTTGGTTGGTCCAAAAAGGTCCATATGCAACATCTGAAGGGGTTTGGAATTTGAGTTTATCTGCTTGGGCTTATAGGACGCTCTATGCTGCTTCCCCTTTAAACATGCTGAGCAGTGATCAGTAGTGGCAAACTTCTTTATTGGAAGGTCGATAACATGATTTTCCGCTACAAGCTTGTTCATATTCTTGAAGTTGGAATGCCCGAGACGTCTATGCCAAAGCTGACTTTGGTCATTTGATGCTTGAGAAATTAGGCAAGTTGTTTCTGTAGATGGATCAACTTGAGACATATCCAGGTTGTACACATCTCGATCCCTAACAACTTTAACAACCACCCAGTCTTTGCTAATCTGAAAACCTAGCTTCAAAATGTAGCAAAAACAATCATAAAAAAGTATAGAATATGATTTATCACAAATTTGGGAAATGCTTAACAGATTAAAGTTCAACTGTGAGCAGAAGTTGACTTTATCGAAGCTTATTATCCCGTTGGATATGGTTCCCTCGCCTGTGATTTTTCCTCCTGCATCACCACCAAAGGCGACGTGTGTGCCATCTTTTAACTTAAAATCTTGAAGTAAGGCATGATTGCCTGTCATGTACCGGCTACACCCGCTATCCACATACCATGTGTTGATTGGTCTTCTCGGGCGCATCTACATTTCAAGAACAATTAAGTTGAATTATCAACCCAAGCCGAGATGGTCTTGGGCTTGCCAAACTTATCAATAATTGTAAATTGTTTGAAATGAAGTTTGTTGACATCAGGCTTATTTTTAATGAATTTACCAATTCTGTTATTATTCACAAATTTTTGATTATTTGGAAAATTCATACTTTTTGAATGACCAATTTTTGAAAAACTTTTATTTTAAAATTTTTTATTATTCATTCTTACAGACCTTGGAATGAATTGATCTTTAACATATTGTTTTGGTCTCACCGGATCATTTCTTTTGAAAGATCTTAAACCTAAGGAAGGTTGGTTAGTTAATCTGTGAAACCCAACATTTTGATTTCTTTTATACTGAGGATTAACATAACCTTTGCTCACTGGTGAAGTAGCAAATTCTTTCTTCGATGAACTCTTTCGAAAGTAACAATTTTCAGTATTGTGAGTCCGTTCATCACAGTAAGTACAATACTTATTAAAATAGCACTCTGATGTTGAGTGATTCTCATGTCGCATATGTGACAGTACTTGTTGAAAAAGCATTCAGCAGTGTTGTGATTGTACATGTCACATATTTCACAGTACCTCTATGGAGTTTTAAACAATTGTTTATTAACTTTTGATGACGCAACATTTGTTCCTTGTTTAGGTTTAGGTGTCAAAAAGTTAATTTTTTGTTTTTGATTTGACAAATTTTGTTTTTGATTTGACAGATTTTTCTTTTGCACATTTTGTTTTTTCTTTTGAACATGAACTTCATTTGTTGTTTCCTTAGATACAAATCATTTAACGACAGCAGAAGTCTTCAAATTTGAACCTGTTTTCAGATCAGTGGTCGATTTGTTCTTAGGAGTTTGCTTAACATCTTGAATTGAATTCATGTTTAACATACCAGCAGACACAAATTTTATTGGTTTAAATTTATTTGTTTGATTTGTTGTCTGTGTCTGATTTTCATTAATTTGATCATTTTTAGCTTTATTCATTTTTCTTCTTCTTCTCTGGTTCCTTGATTTTGTGGAACTTGATTTTACTTGAGATTGAACATCTTAAGTTGAAGATTCTTTTTCATTTTCTTTCTTTTTCTAGTCCTTTTGCCATTTAATAAATTCAGGATTATTAAGACCATATGAATTAGAATCTTCTGATGTTACTTCTTCATGTTTAGCTTTATCTTTGGTTTTGGAGTTTTGGTTATCATATTTAGTGATTACTTTCTCCAAGACAGATTCTTTTGGAACAAAAATTTAATTGCTTTTCGATCTTGGTTCATAAGATTTAACTTTAACCGGATGACCATTTTTGATTTTTTCAGTATCTTTCTCTTCAAAGATTTCTACATTAGCTTTCTCTTCTTCATTATCAGAAATCTTGTTCTTGTTTTGGAAAGCTTTGAGTTTTGCCTTATTCTCAGGAGAGTGATCGTGTGTATTAAAGTTTTCTGGCAAAGTGTTAGTTATAGATTCAGGCATTGATTCGTGAGTGAAACCTAATCCTTCTTTTTGTTTATCCTTTCTTTCACTTACCAGTTGTTCCATGATTGTTTTGGAACTTTTGACTTTAGCAAGATCAACTTGAGTAGCAACATGTGCTATTTTCTCCTGTTCTAAGTTTTTGGTCATTTCTTCAAGTTGTTTTGAAACTATTTCTAGTTCTTTCAAAGTTTTATTCCATGAAGTTTATAAAGAAATGATCTTTTCATCAGATATTTTATGATCATTTTTGAGTTTATTATGCATCAATTTCTCTTGCTTAAGTTTTTCACATATTTTGTATGAGTAATTTCTGTAATATTCAACATGTTCAAAGCAAGATTTTGTGCATAGTTTTTCTCTTACTTCTGATGGTATTTTAGGATATTTAGGAGGAGAGGTCTCAGAGTTAGAAGTTGAATTTTCAACCTTTGGTTGATCTGATTATGCCATTAAAGCAACTTCTTCTGAATCATCATTAGGATCAGATTTATCACTCCAATCATATTCTTCTTCTTCATTCTCAGAATCATATTTACCTTTGGATCACTATCTTCTGACCGATTTTCTCCTTAAACTTCTGCAATAAGAGATAAACTAGAGGTTAAGTCAGCTGTAAACTGCTCTGCATATGCACTCAGTCGTATCCATCCTTGATGCTCACTACTAAAGCTTTCTTGGGTTCTTCAGAAGCTTTTGAGTCATCTTTAAGTTCAGGCATTGGTAAGCTTTGGTATGCTTTTGGAATGTCTTCTAAGATGATTGCAAAAACTTCTGATTGCTTGAACTCGATTCGCTATTTCCTCCTTTGTTTTTGGGAGCTTTGCATTCCCTTGAAAAGTGACCATAGCTATTGCAGTTGAAACACCTTGACTTAGACTTGTCAAATCCAACAGTCTTGTTAGCACTTGGCTTGTAGTTCCTGTTGACATAAGAGTGTTTCTGAGTTCTGTATGCAATCATCACCATTTGCTAGTTCAGATCCATTTCCTCCACGTCATCTGGGTCCATCTCGAATAAGTCCTGCAAAACAAAATCTAATGGAGTTAAATGACTACCTTGATAAGCTTAAAAACTAGCCATAAAAGCAGTAAAAGCATATTTGGACTCTTCATCCTGTAATAGGATGTTAATGACATCTTTAACTTTGCTAGGTTTAGCAGAGTTAGAAGATGGAGTCTCGGTATGAGTGTTAGAAGTGTGAGCTTTAGGAGGAGACTGAGGTTGATGTTGTGTTGCATAAGCAGGAGCACTTGTATATGAAGAATCTGTAAAGAACCCTGCTCCAACAAACAGATCACCCTCTTCTTCTGGTGCACTTTCATTCTTTGCCATAAATGCATGTTCCACAGTGCTAGCTGGTGATGCAACATACTTGTATTGAGACATTGATGCTGCTCTATCATTGTTTCTTGAGCTTTCATCAATTTCAACAGACTCAATTTTATCTATCAACAGATCAAGATCCATAGGAAATTTCTCAATATGCTTTAACAATGTAACTGTTTGTTTCCATGAAGATGGAAGAGCATTGAGAAGCCTAAAGTTTAGATCTTTTAGATCATTTTTGATGCCAGTAGTTGACATCTCAGTTGTCAGTTGCACAAATCTATTCATCATTTGGTTTATGGTTTCACCAGATAAATGCTCAAATAGCTCTAACTGTCTCTTCAATTTTTGCTTCTTGAGATCTTGAGATCTTGGAACTTAATCAAAATTGATGGTTATAGCTTGTTCTTGGTCGAATTTCGTAAGGTGTGTGTGTGTGGATCGTTGTTCGCGGCCGAACAAGGGTTAGGGGGGATTAGGGTTGGATTTTTGGTAATATTATGTTTAGAATAATTGCCTTTTAACCCTTATTGTTTATATTTTATAAAAACTAATCTTTTAAACACTTTTTAAATAGTTTTAACTACAAAATACAAACATAATAAACTAACAATAATAATCATGCAGAATTTCCATTAATCACAAAACACACGAATTAAATATAACGCGTTGCCACGTTACGCGATAAAATTCAAACTTAATATTTAAATCGCGTAAGCACATAAGCACAACTAAATAATCACATTATTAGTTAAGTTATTATCTGTTTAATCATTGTTAATTATTATTAAGTCACCAATGTTCAACAACAACTAGTGTGTGCTCATGACACGTGTATGCAAGACCAAACGGAACTAACGGAGTTTGGTAACGGAAAAGTACCGGATGTCACATTATCCCTATGTTGAAAGAATTTTCGTCCCGAAAATTGCGTTACATGGTGTGTTCCATCACTGGTCTACTACACTGGCACAAAGTAATCGAGTGAGTTTCGGGTGAGTTGTCACATCCTCCCATATTGAAAGAAATTTCGTTCCGAAATTTAATCAATACCTTCGTCGGCTGGCATTGTCTTTTCGAATAGTTGAGGATACTTAAGCTTCATCTGGTCCTCACGTTCCCACGTGAATTCCGGTCCACGTCTCGAGTTCCAACAAAATTTGACTATGGGTATCTTGCTTTGCTTAAGAGTCTTTACTTCACGATCCATCACCTCGACTGGTTCCTCAATAAAGCGTAATTGTTCATCTACTTGCACTTCCTCAAATGGTACTACCATTTGTTTCATCGGTTAAGCACTTCTTCAAGTTTGAGACATGAAATACATCATGGATTCAACTTAGCGAATCAGGTAGGGCTAATCGATAGGCCACCGGACCTATTCTTTCCAATATCCCAAATGGTCCAACGTATCTCAGATTTAGCTTTCCTCTTTTACCAAACCGAATCACGCCTTTCCATGGTGTGACTTTCAATGAGACTTTGTCACAAACCTGAAATTCTAGAGGTTTCCGTCGCTTATCTGTATAGCTTTTCTATCTGTCGCGCGCTGCAGCAATACGGTTTCTTATTGTACAATCTTCTTAGTGGTCTCGTGTACTAACTCGGGACCCGTTAGCTGACTATCACCAATTTCAGACCAGCAAACTGGTGATTTACATTTTCGCCCATACAAAGCTTCGAAAGGTGCTGCCTTTATGCTGTTGTGATAACTATTATGTAAGAAAATTCCACCAATGGTAGGTGAACTTCCCAGTTATTCCCGAAGTCAATCACACAAGCACGTAGCATGTCCTCCAACGTCTGTATAGTACGCTCACTTTGACCATCGGTTTACGGATGATAAGCAGTACTCATGTCCAATCACGTACCCGAGGATTTCTGCTATGACTGCCAGAAGTGCGATGTAAAATGAGCATCGCAGTCAGAAATAATTGAGACTGGTACACCATGTCTCAAAACTATTTCCTTCAGATAGAGTCAGGTTAACTTCTCCATTTTGTCCGTTTCCTTTATCGCCAAGAAATGAGCGGAATTCGTTAATCGGTCTACGATAACCCATATCGTGTCACAACCAGTAGGAGTCCATGGTAGTTTGGTAATGAAATCCATTGAGATTTGCTCCCACTTCCATATAGGGATCTCAGTGTAACACCCAAAACCTCGGTAAAAAAAAAGGGAAATAAAAGTATTTTGAAGAAAATAAAAAGAAGGCAAAGTTAAGGGGTGCTTTGTGTAAATAGTACCAAAAAGTCAAAATGCACTTTATATGGGCATGGCGCCCATATCATCTTGCTGTTGCTGTTGTTCGACCGAAAAGAAGAAGAAAGAAAGCTGCAGACCAGCTCTCTCGGTTCCAAGAAGGAAACAGAACTGAAATCTTCAAGGTTAGTGGGTTTTTGTTAATGTTTGGCTCGGTTCTTTGAGGTTTTCCACCTTAGAAAACGATTTCTAAGTGTTGTATGTGCTTTGGTTGGTTTTTTTGCTTGTTTAGGTGTTTGGACCTGTGTGTAAAAGCAAGTTTGGAGGAGTTTTACTTGTCTTCTACACTAGGTGAGTTCTATGACCCCGGTTTTATGTTTTTAAACTTCTTTGGGGCTGAAAATGCATATAAAATGTTTTACAACCATCATGAATGTTAACCGTGTGTATATGTGTATGATTTCTATGTTTTATGAGGATGCAAGCTTGTTCTAAGAGTTTAGCATGATAGATCTATGGTAAGAATGTATGAGAATAAGGTTTTAGAACTGGTTATAGCATAAGTCTCATTTACAGGTCTGATGGTTCATCCGCATTTACACTGTGATAATTGCCTAAATGTCTTGTTCACCCGCATTTGCCTTAATTCAGCCTAAGTGTCCATTAGCATTTCTTTTGTACACGCGTATTTGCTACAGTGTTCATCAGCATTTCCTTTAAGACAGAATAATTACCAAGTGTTCACCCGCATTTGCAAGTTGTTCACCCGTATTAGTTTTGTTCACCCGTATTTGTTCTCATTCATCCGCATTTCCTTAGGACTTAAGGAATTTTCTGGGATTTTGGAAGATTAGAAATTAGAGTTTGACCATGGTTGACTTGATGCTTTTATTTGATTATGTTATGCATGTTGTGGGCTGCCCTTATGTGCCTATTATGATATTATTATGTGGCCTTATGTGGTTTGTTCATAATTATGAAGTATTATTAATCAAGTAAAAGATTAATGCTAATGAAAAGTGAAACATAAAGAAGGTAAGAAAGTCTTGCAAGCAAATTCATAATGAGGTTCACAATCGCTAGGTTGTTAGCTCAACTGTGTGTGGTTTAGCTAACCCCAGAGGATACACGCAGGGTCGATATTTAAGATTGAGGGGACCACTGTTGCTGCCCCGGTACTGGAGTCAACATTAGTGCACCACGGATGGGGTCTATTTATAGACCTCAGGCCCAGTACCAGGTTTATGCGCATTATATGGGGGTATAGCACTTTGGTCCATATCGAGGTGAAAGATTAAAAAGTAAAAGGCTCAAAAGAGCGGCCATGGAAATGGTGAAGAAAATTTATGATTATGATAATGAATGTAACTGATTGTATGTATGATGTATGATCACATAAGAAGGAGGAATATGGTATTTTAAAATGGTATTTTCCTATATAAAGCTTACAAGATATTTTTCTATGATTTTAAAAATAGAACTCACTTAGCAAAGCTGACTTTTATGCATTTTTAGTTGGCAAGTAATTTTGCTGAGGATAGCACTCGGGGAGGCTACTCGTCGGGGAAAGGCTGACATCCATTCTTGATTATAATGTTGTTGTTTTTGTAATGCAAACTAATGATCTTTTGTAACTGTACCAAACATGTATTACTTAGCAACAGCATTTATAAATTAATGAATGGCTTTTTAATGTTTAAATTCTGCTGCATTGTGATAATGAATTATGAAATGTTTTATAAATTGTACTGTGAATGTCCAACTGTGAGGTCTCCGGAGACGGGGCCTTACAAGTTGGTATCAGAGCCAAAGTTTAAGAGAAATGGGTAAATATTTTCAAAAACCTAAACTTAAACTGAAAATGGGACCAAATGGAGGGATGCCAGCCCGAGTAGCTACGTGCCATCAGGTATCTCTTTTCATTATGATAATCGGTATTATGTGCGCATGCTATTTGATTTATGTGCTTTAGTATATTTGAATACTGATGTAGTCGGGATAGGAAATGCTCGGGGAACAAAGAGTAAAGTAAGTGGCTAATCACAACTGGCCACTATAATTAGGGACTTACTATACGTAACATTAACTGAGCTATTTCCTTGAATGACCGTGTGAGTGTTTGAATCTTATTGTGTTAGAGGATGGCTGGTGGTAGATCATCTAAGGCTTTTAGAGGAGGAGTACGGGGTGGTCATGCTGGTAGACCCCGGGCCGCAAAGAATAAGACGAGAACTGCAGAGACGGCTCCTGCTGAGCCTGAGCTTCATCACCCGGAGGGAGTGGATGAGAGTGCCAATTTGAGGGCCTCAGTGAAAGAGGCAGTGGTGGAGGAGGTTCACCAAGTCATGCAGACGATCCTACCGTCTGTCGTGACTGAGGTGATCTGGGCCGTAAGGAAGGATGAGAGGAAAGAAAAGGAGGAAGAAAGAAGGGTTGCTGTTGGGAGAAGGGAGAATGAGGGAGATCATGATGATGAGGAGGAGATGAATGTTGAAAGGGGAGCCTCTAGTGATGAAGAAGATGTAGAGGTGCGGGAAACCACGAGGGGATGCAGCTACGTGGCATTCCAACGGTGTAAACCCCCTACTTTTGAAGGTAACGGTAAAGCTGCTACTGCCCACCGCTAGGTTAGAGAGATGGAGGCAGTGTTGGATATTAGTGAGTGCAGGGAGGATCAGAAGGTGTAATTTGCCACTCACTCATTTGTTGACTCGGCACTGTGTTGGTGGGACAATATTGTCCAAGCCGAAGGCAGCAGGGCCATCGGGAGGATGAGATGGGGAGATTTGAAGAAGTTGGTTGTTGAGGAATTCTGTCCTCACAGGGAACTAGACAAGATAGAGAGAGAGTTCCTACAGCTTGAGGCGAAAACCATGACCCACCAGCAATACACCACCAAGTTTAAAGAAATGGCGAGGCTGGTGCCGGATCAGGTGACGCTAGTGTCGAGGAAGATTAAGAGGTATGTGCAGGGACTGCCAGCTGATATCCGCAGGCACTTGATTGTTGCCAAACCAAGCACTTTTAGGTCAGCAGTGGACCTGGCTGGGAGGCTTTACGATGAGAAAGAGGTGTTGGTGGTTGAGGTGAAGAAGACAGGTGGTGCTGACAAGAACTGGAGTGGGAAGAGGTTTGGGCGTGGTGGTTTAACCCCAAATAGCAAGAGGTCGAGGATGGATGACCGCCGGGTTGTTGCTGCAAGCTCGGGGTTGAAGCGGTGTGACAAGTGTGGGAAGGAACATAGAGGGGAATGCCGTTTGGGATCGAATATTTGCTTCAGATATGGGAAGCCCGGTCATATGGCAAAAGATTGAGGAGAGTCGAGGTGCTTCCATTGTGGCGGGACTGGCCACAGAAGCCACGAGTGCAGGAAGCTGAGGGCTGAGAGCATCTAGGGGCAAGAAGGTGGTTGAAGAAGGGGTGCAGAGGGCAAGTGCTAGAGCCTTCACGATGACCCGAGAGGAAGCACGGGTAGACCCCGACGTCGTGTCAGGTGTGTTTTTAGTAAATCAAACTTGTGCCTCTGTATTATTTGATTCTAGTGCTAGTAGGAGTTTCATATCTGCTGCTTTCTGTGCTAAGCTGCTTGTTAGTAGTAGAAGAATTGATGAGCCATTTGATGTAGAAACTGCTATTGGTAAGTCTACTAGAATTTCTGATATGATTGAGAATTATGGCATAGAGTTGGAAGGCCATAGGTTCTCTGCTAAACTATTTGTGATGCCCCTAGCGGATTTGATGTAGTTCTGGGGATGGATTGGTTGGCAGCCTATGAGGCAAACATCATGTGTTGGAAGAAGATGATTCGGTTAGTTGTACCAGATGGGAGTTCAGTGACAGTTTATGGTGATCGTGTCACTACGGTTCCGAAGGTGATTTCAATGGTAGTGGCAGAGAAGTGTATGAGGCGCGTATGTAATGCCTACTTGGCATACGTAAAGGATGTGGACGCGTCGATACCATAATTGTCAGAAGTGCCCGTCGTGTGTGATTTCCCAGACGTGTTCCCAGAAGACTTACCAGGCATGCCACCGGACTGCGAAATTGAATTTCAGATTGACCTGATACTCGGTGCGTAACCTGTTGCCAAGTCACCATATCGGTTAGCTCCGACCGAGATGAAAGAACTGATGGATCAGCTACAGGAACTGATGGATAAGGGGTTTATTAGACTGAGTATCTCTCCTTGGGGTGCTCCGGTATTATTCGTAAAGAAGAAAGACGGTATTATGAGAATGTGTATAGATTACCAAGAGTTGAACAAGCTGACAGTAAGGAACCGATACCCCCTACCGAGAATTGATGACCTATTTGATCAGCTTCAGGGTGCCACTTGGTTTTCCAGGATAGATCTTCGATCTGGTTATCATTAATTGAAGGTAAAGGAGCAAGACATTCCTAAGACAGCTTTTCGCACGCGTTATGGACATTACAAGTTCCTCGTTATGTATTTCGGTTTAACCAACACGCCAGCTGCCTTTATGGATTTGATGAACCGAGTGTGTCGGCCGATGTTAGATAAATCAGTGATTGTGTTTATTGATGATATTCTGATTTATTCGAAGAGCAAAGAAGAACATGCCGGCCACATACGTGAAGTGTTGGAGACACTTAGAAAGGAGAAGTTGTATGCTAAATTCTCTAAGTGCGCTTTTTGGTTTCGGGAAGTTCAGTTTCTGGGTCATGTGGTGAATACCGAAGGAATTATGGTGGACCCGGCAAAGGTTGAGGCGGTAATGCAATGGAAGTCTCCATTGACGCCATTCGAGATTCGTAGTTTCTTGGGTTTGGCGGGTTACTACCGAAGGTCTATCCAAGACTTTTCCAAGATAGCCTCACCTTTGACTAAGTTGACATGTAAGGATGTGAAGTTTGTGTGGGGACGAGAACAGGAGGATGCTTTTGAGGAGTTAAAGACAAGATTAACTCAAGCTCCTGTTTTGACATTACCTGAAGGGAGTGAAGACTTAGTGGTGTATTCGGATGCCTCCTATTCGGGACTAGGTTGCGTGTTAATTCAACATGGGAGAGTAATAGCCTACGCGTCCCGACAGTCAAAGACCCACGAAGTCAGTTATCCCACTCACGACTTGGAATTAGCTGCAGGTCTTCGCATTGAAGATTTGGAGGCACTATTTATACGGAACAAAGTGCACAATCTTCACGGACCACAAGAGCTTGAAGTACTTCTTCAAGCAGAAGGATCTCAATATGAGACAAAGGAGGTGGTTGGAGTTGATCAAGGATTATGACTGCGAGATCCATTACCAGCCGGGCAAGGCCAACGTGGTGGCCGATGCTCTTAGCCGAAAAGAGAGACCCGAGCCAATTCAGGTGAAGGCATATCAGTTGGTGATGACCTCAGATGTGAAGGCGTAGGTTAAAGGATTCCAAGATGAAGCGTTAAAAGAAGATCGCCTTAACTCTGAAAGGATGAGAGGTTTAGTCGTAGAATTGGGAGAGAATACCCACGGGGTTAAAACCCACTTTGGACGGATGTGGATTCCTCTAGGATCTACGTGGGTGAATTATGGACGAAGCTCATAAGACTCGATACTCCATTCATCCCGGTGCTACCAAGATGTATCAAGACATGAAGAAAGATTACTAGTGGCCGGGTATGAAGCGTGACGTGGCGGAGTATGTGAGTAAGTGCCTTACTTGCTTGCAAGTGAAGGCAGAACATCAGAAGCCATACGAGAAGATCCAACCCTTGGATATACCCAAGTTGAAGTGGGAGCACATCACCATGGACTTCATGACGAAGCTACCCCGTACGGTGAGGGGGTATGATACCATATGGGTGATAGTTGATCGTCTAACAAAGAGTGCTCACTTCCTACTGATCCACGAGAAGTATTCATCCTAGAGATTGGCAGATCTGTTCATCAAAGAGATTGTAGCTCGTCATGGCGTGCCGGTGTCAATCGTGTCAGATCATGACACCCGGTTCACATCGAAGTTTTGGAAAAAATTCCATGATGCGATGGGGACGAGGCTACACATTAGCACGGTTTATCATCCTCAGACAGATGGTCAGTCTGAGAGGACGATCCAGACACTCGAAGATATGCTTCGTGCATGCGTGATAGACTTTAGAGGAAGCTGGGATGACCACCTATCATTAGCAGAGTTCTCGTACAATAACAGTTATCATGCCAGCATTGGTATGCCACCAAATGAGATGCTATGCGGTAGAAGGTGTAGAACGCCCGTGTGTTGGGGAGACATTGGGCAGAAAGAGTTAGGAAGTATCAAGGTGATCGAGGCTACGACTGAAAAGTTGGAAAAGATCAAAGCCTTTATGAAGGTGGCGAAAGATAGGTAGAAGTCGTATGCCGACAAAAGGCGTAGACCGATTGAATTCAACGTGGATGATAGAGTCATGTTGAAGGTCTCACCTTGGAAAGGGATCATCCGATTCTGGAAGAGGGGCAAGTTGAGCTCGAGATACATAGGGCCTTTCCTAATCATTGCACGAGTAGGGGAGGTAGCCTATCGATTAGAATTGTCTGATGAGTTAAGTGGAATTCATCCGACATTCCATGTATCCCATCTAAAAAGTGCTTAGCCGACGAAGACATGATTGTACCACTGGAAGATATCGAAGTGGATGAACGACTTAACTATGTAGAGCAACCAGTAGTAATCATCGATCGAAAGGAGAAGAGGTTAAGGAATAAAGTGGATCCACTTGTGCAGGTGCAGTGGAAACACCGGAAGGGTTTTGAGTCTACGTGGGAGACTAAAGAAGAGATGAGGCAGCATTACCCACAGTTATTCGAAGAGTGACAGGTTTCGGGGACGAAACCTCTTTAAGGGGGTAGACTTGTAACACCCAAAACCTCGGTCAAAAAAAAAGGGAAAGAAAAGTATTTTGAAGAAAATAAAAAGAAGGAAAAGTTGAGGGGTGCTTTGTGTGAATAGTACCAAAAAGTCAAAATGCACTTTATATGGGCATGGCTGCCCATATCATCTTGCTGTTGCTGTTGTTCGACCGAAAAGAAAAGAAAGAAAGCTGTAGACCAGCTCTCTCGGTTCCAAGAAGGAAACAGAACTGAAATCTTCAAGGTTAGTGGGTTTTTGTTAATGTTTGGCTCGGTTCTTTGAGGTTTTCCACCTTAGAAACCGATTTCTAAGTGTTGTATGTGCTTTGGTTGGTTGTTTTGCTTGTTTAGGTGTTTGGACCTGTGTGTAAAAGCAAGTTTGGAGGAGTTTTACTTGTCTTCTACACTAGGTGAGTTCTATGACCCTGGTTTTATGTTTTTAAACTTCTTTGGGGCTGAAAATGCATATAAAATGTTTTACAACCGTCATGAATGTTAACCGTGTGTATATGTGTATGATTTCTATGTTTTATGAGGATGTAAGCTTGTTCTAAGAGTTTAGCATGATAGATCTATGTTAAGAATGTATGAGAATGAGGTTTTAGAACTGGTTATAGCATAAGTCTCATTTACAGGTCTGATGGTTCATCCGCATTTACACTGTGATAATTGCCTAAGTGTCTTGTTCACCCGCATTTGCCTTAATTCAGCTTAAGTGTCCATCAGCATTTCTTTTGTACACTACCATTTGCTACAGTATTCATCAGCATTTCCTTTAAGACAGAATAATTACCAAGTGTTCACCCGCATTTGCAAGTTGTTCACCAGCATTTGCAAGTTGTTCACCCGCATTAGTTTTGTTCACTCGCATTTGCAAGTTGTTCACCCGCATTAGTTTTGTTCACCCGTATTTGTTCTCATTCATCTGCATTTCCTTAGGACTTAAGGAATTTTCTAGGATTTTGAAAGATCAGAAATTAGGGTTTGACCATGGTTGACTTGATGCTTTTATTTAATTATCTTATGCATGTTGTGGGCTGCCCTTATGCGCCTATTATGATACTATTATGTGGCCTTATGTGGTTTGTTCATAATTATGATGTATTATTAATCAAGTGAAAGATTAATGCTAATGAAAAGTGGAACATAAAGAAGGTAAGAAAGTCTTGCAAGCAAATTCACAATGAGGTTCACAACCGCTAGGTTGTTAGCTCAACTGTGTGTGGTTTAGCTAACCCCAGAGGATACACATAGGGTCAATCTTTAAGATTAAAGGGACCACTGTTGCTGCCCCGGTACTGGAGACAGCATTAGTGCACCACGGATGGGGTCTATTTATAGACCTCAGGCCCAGTACAAGATTTATGCGCATTATATGGGGGTATAACACTTTGGTCCATATCGAGGTGAAAGATTAAAAAGTAAAAGGCTCAAAAGAGTGGCCATGGAAATGGTGAAGAAAATTTATGATGATGATAATGAATGTAACTGATTGTATGTATGATGTTTGATCACATAAGAAGGAGGAATATGGTATTTTAAAAGGGTATTTTCCTATATAAAGCTTACAAGATATTTTCCTATGATTTTAAAACTAGAACTCACTCAGTAAAGCTGACTTTTTTGCATTTTCAGTTGGCAGGTAATTTTGCTGAGAATGGCACTCGGGGAGGCTACTCGTCGGGGAAAGGCTGACATCCATTCTTGATTATAATGTTGTTGTTTTTGTAATGCAAACTAATGATCTTTTGTAACTGTACCAAATATGTATTACTTAGCAACAGCATTTATAAATTAATGAATGGCTTTTCAATGTTTAAATTCCGTTGTATTGTGATAATAAATTATGAAATGTTTTATAAATTGTGCTGTGAATGTCCAACTGTGAGGTCTCCGGAGACGGGGCCTTACACTCAGGTTGTTGTAATAGTCTAGATGGTTTCTGATATTCCACTTTTACCTTCGAACAGGTCAGGCACTTACTCACATATGTAGCTACATCCGCTTTCATATTAAGCCACCAGTAGTGCGCCTTCAGGTCATGATACATCTTGTTGGATCCAGGATGTATAGAGTATTTAGACTTGTGTGCCTCACTCATAACCAAGTCTCTCAGATTTCCATGCAGAGGTATCCAGAGTCTGTCCATGAAATAACGAAGCCTTTACTTCCAACTGTTTATCCATTCCCAGTAACGATTCAGAACCAATATTTTTTGCCTTCAGAACTTCGGCCTGAGCCTCTCGATTTGGTCAGGTAACTGTGTACTAATCGTAAGTTGCAAAGCTCGCACGCGTCAAGGCTTAGCAGTATCTTTTCTACTCAGCACGTCAGCGACTACATTAGCTTTTCCCGGATGGTATTTGATAGCACAATCATAGTCGTTCAATAACTTTACCCAGCGTCTTTGCCTCATATTCAATTCCTTTTGCTCAAGGATATGCTGAAGACTCTTGTGATCGGTGTAAATAGTGCACTTGGTACCGTACAAGTAATGTCTCCTGATCTTTAAGGCAAAAACTACCGCACCCAGCTCCAAGTCATGGGGTGTATAGTTCTTCTCATGAATCTTTAGTTGTCTCGAGGCGTAAGCTATCACTTTATCTTGCTGCATCAAGACACAACCAAGTCCTTGAACAGAAGCATCGCAGTAGATTACGAAGTCATCACTTCCCTCTGGTAACACCAATATCGAAGTTATCCCATTTCTATTCTAGGATTTCAGGCTGTTATAAGGTTCCTGATGGCTTTTGGTTCTCTGCCTTTACTGTCACACCCTCAAAATCCACGTGCGGGGTTTTACCGCGAGGCGCGTGACATACCAGGATCTCAGTCATTAGTTACCAAGAACGACTCTATATGATTAATAAACAAAACTAGAGTTAACGTTTAAAATACTGCGGAAGCGTTTTTAAAACCAGAAAACTCAAAACAAGTAGTATGTAAAGAGAATGCGCAAAACATACGCGCCCCAAACATAATTGTTTTATATGAAAATAATCCCAAATTTGTAAACAAGGCAACTGTAAACAACTGAACAATGCTGACGTGCGTGCTCCTAGGCAACTGGCAACCTTAACCTGAGAATAGCATACTAAACAAGTCAACACATGGTTGGTGAGTTCAAGAGTTTGCGTTAATAGGTAAACCGATAAACAGTTTTCAAATCATAAGTAGTGTATTGCATGGTCCTAATATCCCAAACATGCTCAAATCATCCAATTCAAGAATTTGCACAAATAAAGTTTCCCTTTTGGGAAAGTACATCCCAATTTCATCAAACACCCAAGACATTCACGGATTCATCATTTACATACCAATTCAAGTCCATGACAACATCTAAATATGATCAACAACACCTAATCATCATGATTCATCAACATTCAACACCAAAAGTTACTATTTTTTGCAATGTATGAACTATAAAACATCTTCTTGATTTTCAATTGTTCATATCATCAACTGAGCATCTAATCATCATCACAAACACATCCATAACATTCATACATCATCAAATCATCAATTCATGCAAAATAAAGTTACTATTCTTAGTAACCTATGAACCAATCAAAATCGAGGCTTTCTTGCAAAATCGACGTTAACCAATATGCATACAACCTAACTAGCATCATTACAACATCAAACAACCAACATTCAACATCCAATTTGATCCAAAATCTCCTCAAACTCTCGGCCAAAGATAATCATGTGAACAAACAACCAAAATCCAAACTTTATTGCATACTTGACGTTAATTAACATGTAATCTATCTAGTAAACAAATTAACATCAACAACTAAGCATCAATCGACCATCAATTGCAGCTTTCGCATGGAACTTTCGGCCAACATGAAGAATCATAAAAAACATGTAAAAATCTAACCTTTAAATGTGTAATAGTTTGCAATTGAAGGTTCTAACTTGTTGTATGCCTTGAAATCGATCCAAATTCGAAGGTGATTGCTTTTTCTTGGGCTGAATTCGAAGAGGAGAGGGAGAGGGGAGGTCGATCGCGGCCGATGGGGGCTATTAGGGTTGGATTTTGTGTTTTAAACAATATAATTTTGCATAATTACCCTTTAAACCCTTGCGTTTTGTATTTTATAAAAATTAGACTCTTTGAATAGTTTTTAAATAATTTTTAACTACTAAACACAATTATCATTAGTCACAAATAATAATCATGCATAATTTCCATTTGCCACAAAACACATGAAATAAATATACACGTTTCCACGCTACGCGATAAAATTCACAATAAACATTTAAATCACATAATCACAACTAATAATCAACATAGAAATTATTGTTTAACATTATTAATTATTATTCAGTCACCAACGTTCAACGACAACTAGTGTGTGCTCCCGACACGTGTATGCAAGACTTAAAGGAACTAACGGAGTTTGGTAACGGAAAATTACCGGATGTCACATTATCCCCATGTTGAAAGAATTTTCGTCCCGAAAATTGCGTTACATGGTGAGTGATCCATCACTAGTCTACTGCATTGGCACAAAGTAATCGAAATCGAGTGAGTTTTGGATGAGTTGTCACATCATCCCCATGTTGAAAGAAATTTCGTCCCGAAATTTAGTCAGTACCTTCGCCGGCTGGCATCGTCCTTTCAATAGCTGAGGGTACTTAAGCTTCATTTGGTCTTCACATTCCCATGTGAATTCTGGTCCACGTCTCGAGTTCCAACGAACTTTGACAATGGGTATCATGCTTTGCTTAAGTGTCTTCACCTCACGATCCATCACTTCGACAGGTTCCTCAATGAAGCGTAACTGTTCGTCTACTTGAACTTCTTCCAGTGGTACGACCATCGTTTCATCCGTTAAACATTTCTTTAGATTTGAAACATGGAATACATCATGGATTCCACTCAATGAATCAGGTAAGGCTAGTCGATAGGCCACTGGACCAATTCTTTCCACTATCTCAAATGGTCCAACGTATCTCGGATTTAGCTTTTCTCGCTTACCAAACCGAACTACGCCTTTCCATGGTGAAACTTTCAATAAGACTTTGTCACCAACTTGAAATTCTAAAGGTTTCCGTCACTTGTCAGCATAGCTTTTTTGTCTGTCTCGCGCTGCGGCCATGCGGTTTCTTATCTGGACAATCTTCTCAGTTGTCTCGTGTACTAACTCGGGACCTGTTAATTGACTATCACTAATTTCAGCCCAGCAAACTGGTGATCTACACTTTCTCCCATACAAAGCTTCAAAAGGTGCTGCCTTTATGCTAGTGTGATAACTGTTGTTGTAAGAAAAGTCCACCAATGGTAGGTGAACTTCCCAGTTATTCCCTAAGTCAATCACACAAGCACGTAACATGTCATCCAAAGTCTGTATAGTACGCTCGCTTTGACCATCAGTCTGTGGATGATAAGCAGTACTCATATCCAATCGCGTACCCAAATATTTCTGCAGGGATTGCCAGAAGTGTGATGTGAAACGAGAATCGCGATCAGAAATGATTGAGATTGGTACTCCATGCCTCGAAACGATCTCCTTCAGATAAAGTCGGGTTAACTTCTCCATCTTATCCGTTTCCTTTATTGCTAGGAAATGAGCAGACTTTGTTAATCTATCCACGATAACCCATATTGTATCACAACCAGTAGAAGTACGAGGTAACTTAGTAATAAAATCCATTGATATCTGATCCCACTTCCACATAGGGATCTCGGGTTGTTGTAGTAGTCCAGATGGTTTCTGATACTCCACTTTCACCTTTGAGCAGGTCCGACACTTGCTCACATAAGTAGCTACATCTGCTTTCATGTTAGGCCACCAATAGTGCGCCTTCAAATTGTGGTACATCTTGTCAGATCCAAGATGTATAGAATACTTGGACTTGTGAGCCTCACTCATCACCAAGTGTCTCAGGTCTTCATGTAGAGGTACCCATAGTCTATCCATGAAGTAACGAATTCCATCCGCTTTTACTTCTAATTGTTTTTCCATTCCCCTTAACGATTCAGACCCAGTGTTTTCTGCTTTCAGAGCTTCCGTCTGAGCCTCTCGGATTTGTTCAGGTAATTGCGTACTAATCGTTAGTTGCAGAGCTCGCACTCGTCGAGGTTTAGCAGTCTCTTTTCTACTCAGCGCGTCAGCAACTACATTTGCTTTTCCTGGATGATACTTGATAGCACAATCATAGTCATTCAATAACTCTACCCAGTGCCTTTGCCTCATGTTCAATTCCTTTTGCTCAAAGATGTACTGGAGACTCTTGTGATCAGTGTAAATAGTGCATTTGGTACCGTACAAGTAATGTCTCCAGATCTTTAAGGCAAAAACTACCGCACCCAGTTCCAAGTCATGGGTGGTATAGTTCTTCTTCATGAATCTCTAGGCGTAGAAGCTATAAGCTATCCCGCATTATCAAGACGCATCCAAGTCCAAGAATAGACGCAATCGCAGTAGAATAGACGCATCGCAGTAGAAGTCATCACTACCATCCGGTAACGCTAATATTGGTGCGCTACATAGTTTCTGTTTCAGCAACTGGAAAGCAGATTCATGATTCTCACCCCATTTGTATGTTGTTCCCTTATGAGTCAAGGCTGTGAGAGGTTGTGCAATCTTAGAGAATCCTTCAATGAATCGTCGATAATATCCCGCTAATCCAAGGAATTGTCGTATCTCGCTTGGTGTCTTAGGAACAGACCAATTCTTTATCGCTTCAATATTAGCAGGATCAACATGTATTCCCTTCTTGTTGACAATATGACCCAAGAATTGTACCTCACGTATCCAGAAATCACACTTAGAAAACTTTGCATACAGTTGTTCCTCTCTAAGTAATTCCAAGATCAAACGTAAGTGCTCTCCATGTTCTTCCTCGGTCCTTAAGTATATCAGTATATCATCAATAAAGACGATAACAAACTGATCAAGATAGGGTTTGCACACACGATTCATGAGGTCCATGAATACTGCTGGTGCATTCGTCAACCCAAATGGCATGACCAAAAATTCATAGTGACCATATCATGTACGGAAGGCAGTCTTCGAGATGTCCTCTTCTCGAACTCTCAGCTTATGATACCCAGACCTCAGATCAATCTTAGAGTAATAGCTTGATCCTTGCAGTTGATCAAACAAATCATCGATACGAGGTAAGGGATATCTATTCTTGATAGTAACCTTGTTCAGTTCCCTATAGTCAATGCACATTCGAAATGTACCATCCTTCTTCTTCACAAATAGAACTGGCGCTCCCCAGGGCGACGAACTCGGTCGGATAAACCCTTTATCCAACAACTCTTGTAGTTGAGCGGATAATTCCTGCAGTTCATTCGGAGCTAATCGGTACGGTGCTCTCGCAATTGGAGCGGCTCCTGGAGTCAACTCAATTTGGAATTCAACTTGACGATGAGGCGGTAATCCAGGCAGGTCTTCCGGAAACACCTCGGGAAACTTGCGAACTACGGGGATATCCTCTATCTTATTTTCCTCTGTCTGTTTATCTGTGACGAGCGCCAATATGGCCAGTCGACCCTTTCGTAACAACTTCTGTGCCTTCATGAACGAAATGATGCTTATCACCGCACCACTCCTATCACCTCTGACCGTAAGGACTTCTTCACCAATGGAATCCGTATGATCTTCTCATGGCATATGACTTCCGCTTGTTTATCGGAAAGCCAATCCATGCCTACTACCACATCAAAGCTTCCTAATGTAACAGGCATGAGATCTATGGTGAATGTATGACCAGCAAGCTCTATCTTGCAGTCTCTAAGAATATGCGTTACGTGAATCTGTGTGCCGTTAGCTAACTCCACGGTGTATTTAATTCTAAGGCTGAGGGCATATCACTTAAAAGACTACAGAACCTAGTGGACACAAACTTCTATCGGCTCTGGTATCGAATAATACGGTAGCAAAACAACCATTAACCGAAAATTTACCAGTTACCGTTGTAGGATCGTTTAGAGCCTCACCTGAGCCAATGACGAAGGCTCTTCCTTTGGCTCCATTGTTGTTTCCACCATTGTTGTTGCCATTACCATTGTTGTTGTTATTGTTGTTGCCATTGTTATTGTTGCTGTTGTTCCTATTATTGTTGTTGCCATTACCATTCCTCTTAAGCTGGGGACAGTTACGTCTGTAATGGCCTTCTTTTCCGCACTCAAAACAACCTTTCGGAGTTTCTTGTGATTGTTGAGGCTTCTTCATCAGTTCACCCCGATAGTCTTTGGCTGCGTGACCAATCTTCCCACAACGTTGGCACTTGAAGTTATCACATCGACCCACATGGTGGTAGTTACACCTGTTGCACTTCGGCTGTCTTCCACCATACCCACCGGGTCCTTGATTTGAGGGAGTCGCCTGGTTGAAGCTTCGATTGTTATTGAACTTCCATTGCTGTTGCTGAATTTGCTGTTGTTGCTGAGGTTGAGATTGGCTGCTGGATGACGATCCCTTGTTGTTTGAACCATCCCACTTGCTTTTATGGTCGGGCACGCTTGCCACCGCGCCCCGCTTAGGTAATCGACCTTGCTCGACTGCTTGATCAGTCAGCCTGTGGGCTGTTCGGATAGCTTGTTATATGGTAGTGGGGTTAGAAGCAGTTACCATACTCTGAATTTCAGGCACCAGTCCACGTATGTAGTGCTCGACTCTCTTGTGCATTTCATTGACCATTCCAGGGCATAGTGTGGCCAACTCATGAGTACGGGTCGTGTAGGCTTCAATCTCTGAGCCTTGCATTTTAAGTTGCCAGAATTCCATTTCCAACTTCTGTTGGTTCTTCTTTGGGGGCTTCCTCCGGTTCCTCTTCCGGGTCTTCCTCATCAGGATCCACCAAAGGTGTAGGGGCTTCAACAACCTGAAGTGCTGCTAGCTGTGCCTCTAAATCATCAAACCTATCATCGATCACTATGTTATGGTGATCCTGTGCGTCCATGCGCCCACTAAGTGCTACAACGTTGCCTGCCAGAGTATGATGTCCACCAATGGCCATCGAGAGTCGCTCCTGAAGCGTCTCTACCTGGAAACGCAACTGACGCATCTCAGATCGTAATGCAGAGTTCTCATCAGTGAGTTCTCTAATCCGCTGTTGCTCCATGTCTAGAGTGGCTACCAAAGCTGCAAACGCCTGCTCGAGAGGGATGCTCAAGGTAGGAAGAGTAGGCAATGCAGAGGCGGTTGATGACCTAGTCCTAGATCGTGTAGGAGCTACTGGTGGTACGCGCTCTCTATATGCCATACGGTTTATGTAGGTGGGGTAGAAATCCCAGTTCCGCGGAGGATCGAGCTCAAGGTATGAAAGGCTGATCCCAGTCTATCTCGCCAGGAGGATAAGGATGTCGGAGCCAGTTAAATCCCCTATCAGGTACGGGAGAAGTAGGAGGTGACTCAGATCGTGCAGGTCTCTTGCCTAAATTTCTGGACGACGATGCGATGCTGCGAAGTACGTGTTGCGTATGCCAATGAGTATACAGTAAGGAGAGTAAGCGATGAGTAACTAACAACTGTGCGGTTATAGTCTAGTGTGTGTATGCAACCTAGTTCCCTATAACCAATGGCTCTGATACCAATCTGTCACACCCTCAAAATCCGCGTGCGGGGTTTTACCGCGAGGCGTGTGACATACCAGGATCTTAGTCATTAGTTACCAAGAACGACTCTATATGATTAATAAACAAAACTAGAGTTAGCGTTTAAAATACTGCGGAAGCGTTTTTAAAACCAGAAAACTCAAAACAAGTAGTATGTAAAGAGAATGCGCAAAACATACGCGCCCCAAACACAATTGTTTTATATGAAAATAATCCCAAATTTGTAAACAAGGCAACTGTAAACAACTCAACAATGCTAACGTGCGTGCTCCTAGGCAACTGGCAACCTTAACCTGAGAATAGCATACTAAACAAGTCAACACATGGTTGGTGAGTTCAAGAGTTTGCGTTAATAGGTAAACCGATAAACAGTTTTCAAATCATAAGTAGTGTATTGCAATAGATAGCTAGTCTATTAACATAAAAATATTAATCATAGTGATTTCGCGATTGAAGCTGACTGTGATAATTTGTGCCTCCGTCACGACTTACCAGGTCATGACGAATATATGTTAGGACACAAATTGCACCCGTATGACCTCGAGTCACACAGGTGGGGCTCGTCAGACCTAGTAGTACTACCCAAAATTTCCCCGCTATTCAATATTAACAATCCGAAAGTGTGAGGACTTTCCATGGTAAACAGCACTATATCAATATTATACACACTCATATATAAAAGCGTTTATGATCAACACTATGCTATCTCCCCCAAAAGAGATTATGTAAAATGAGTGGGGCAAGAACTCACCTGGTGTGTAAAGATAATGACTAAAGAGAACTGGTGATAGGTGCAAATACAACCCTTCAAAGGTTACCTAGAATACAAGAGTACATAAGTACGTGCACACAGAATCAACATGGAACCCTAAGTGCTCTACAAACCAAGGAACTCAAAGTTTTTGAAAGACAAGACACATTTGACCCAGTTGACCTGTTTGACCCGTTGGTGACATTATAGGTGATAATTCGTTAATACTAACACAACAGCATATCATACATGATCAACATACAACTTGATACATATACATTCATTACCACATGTACTACCTAGATCATCATTCAACTAGATATCATACAAGTCATGCGAACCTCAACTATTATTATGCTCATACATCTAAAATGTTCATTCTTAATCAACCATCAATCCACAAAAGTCCTAGCTTACCTATATGACTCATACCAGGATTTTTCTACAAACAGGCCAAAACAGGTAATAAACCAAATCAACATTCATATAACCTAAACAACACATTTAATCACCTTAGAAACCATCTATGATACACTAGCATGGTCCTAATATCCCAAACATGCTCAAATCATCCAATTCAAGAATTTGCACAAATAAAGTTTCCCTTTTGGGAAAGTACATCCCAATTTCATCAAACACCCAAGACATTCATGGATTCATCATTTACATACCAATTCAAGTACATGACAACATCTAAACATGATCAACAACACCTAATCATCATGATTCATCAACATTCAACACCAAAAGTTACTATTTTTAGCAATGTATGAACTATAAAACATCTTCTTGATTTTCAATTGTTCATATCATCAACTGAGCATCTAATCATCATCACAAACACATCCATAACATTCATACATCATCAAATCATCAATTCATGCAAAATAAAGTTACTATTCTTAGTAACCTATGAACCATGAATCAAAATCGAGGCTTTCTTGCAAAATCGACGTTAACCAATATGCATACAACCTAACTAGCATCATTACAACATCAAACAACCAACATTCAACATCCAATTTGATCCAAAATCACCTCAAACTCTCCGCCAAAGATAATCATGTGAACAAACAACCAAAATCCAAACTTTATTGCATACTTGACGTTAATTAACATGTAATCTATCTAGTAAACAAATTAACATCAACAACTAAGCATCAATCGACCATCAATTGCAGATTTCGCATGGAACTTTCGGCCAACATGAAGAATCATCAAAAACATGTAAAAATATAACCTTTAAATGTGTAATAGTTTTCAATTGAAGGTTCTAACTTGTTGTATGCCTTGAAATCGATCCAAATTCGAAGGTGATTGCTTTTTCTTGGGCTGAATTCGAAGAGGAGAGGGAGAGGGGAGGTCGATCGCGGCCGATGGGGGCTATTAGGGTTGGGTTTTGTGTTTTAAACAATATAATTTTGCATAATTACCCTTTAAACCCTTGCGTTTTGTATTTTATAAAAATTAGACTCTTTGAATAGTTTTTAAATAATTTTTAACTACTAAACACAATTATCATTAGTCACAAATAATAATCATGCATAATTTCCATTTGCCACAAAACACACGAAATAAATATACACGTTTCCAAGTTACGCGATAAAATTCACAATAAACATTTAAATCACATAATCACAACTAATAATCAACATAGAAATTATTGTTTAACATTATTAATTATTATTCAGTCACCAACGTTCAACGACAACTAGTGTGTGCTCCCGACACGTGTATGCAAGACTTAACGGAACTAACGGAGTTTTGTAACGGAAAATTACCGGATGTCACATTTACCATTACACACGTCAGACATTTCCCCATATAGGTCGCAATGGATTTCTTCATTCCGGGCCACCAAAAAAGAGCCCTTAAATCCTGATACATTTTGTCACTTCCAGGATGAACGGAGTATTTTGATTTGTGTGCTTTATCCAGGACTATCTCTCTAATTCCCCCATGTTTCGGTATCCAGGTTCTTCTCTCGTGCTTATACAGCCCGTCACTACACAATTCCAAATGTTTTTCCATTCTTGTTAGCATTTCTTCTGCTAGTTTTTCCTTGCTCAAGGCTTCTTTTTGTGCTTCTATCAATCTAGCGGTAAGGCTGGTATACACGCTCATTCTCAGAGCACGGACACGAATAGGTTTCTCCCTTTCCTTTCTGCTTAGGGCATCAGCCACCACATTGGCCTTTCCTGGGTGGTAGCGAATTTCGCATTCATAATCACTCAGCAGTTCTACCCACCTTCGCTGGCGCATATTTAGTATCTTTTGCTCAAGGATGTGTTGCAGACTTTTATGGTCGGTGTAGATGACGCATTTGGTACCGTAAAGGTAGTGTCTCCATATCTTGAGAGCAAACACCACGGCACCCAGCTCCATATCGTGGGTAGTATAGTTTCTCTCATGCTCATTCAACAATCTGGACATAAGCAATCACTTTATCTCGCTGCATCAACACACATCCAAGTCTTTGACGCGAGGCGTCGCAATAAACTACAAAATCATCAATGCCTTCAGGTAGGGCGAGGATTGGTGCACTACATAGTTTCTCCTTGAGTAACTCGTATGCTTCATTCTGCTCCGTCCCCCATGTGAAGGTCGTGTTTTTCTTGGTTAGAGCGGTCAATGGTTGCACAATCCTTGAGAAATCCAAATAAACCTTCGGTAATATCCAGCTAAACCAAGAAATTGCCTTATCTCAATAGGGGTTTCAGGAATTTTCCAGTTTCTAATGGCTTTGATCTTTGACGGGTCTACTTGAATTCCCTCTTTGTTCACCACATGCCCTAAAAACTGGATTTCGCACATCCAAAACTCACATTTAGAGAATTATGCATAAAGTTGTTCATTCTTGAGCAATTCAAGAATCAGCCTGAGGTGCTTCCCATGTTCTTCACGGCTACGAGAGTAGATCAGGATGTCATCGATAAACACAATGACAAACTTGTCTAGGTATGGACGACACACTCGATTCATAAGATCCATGAATATGACGGGTGCATTAGTCAGTCCAAAGGGCATGACTAAATATTCATAGTGCCCATACCTCGTTCGAAAAGCTATTTTGGGTATATCTTCTTCTCTTACCTTTAGTTGGTGATATCCTGATCTTAAGTCTATTTTGGAGAAGTAGCTGGCTCCTTGCAGTTGGTCGAACAAGTCATCGATTCTTGGGAGAGGATATCGATTCTTGATTGTAAGCTTGTTAAGGTCGTGGTAGTCGATACACATTCGTAGTGTCCCGTCCTTCTTCTTAACGAACAATATCGGTGCACCCCAAGGAGAAACACTTGGCCGGATGAATCCCTTATCCAGCAATTCTTGAATTTGCACCATTAGCTCCTTCATCTCTGGTGGAGCGAGTTGGTAGGGTGCCTTGGCCACTGGTGCGGCACCAGGCACCAGGCACCAGATCTATCTGGAATTCAACCTGTCTAGTCGGAGGTAGTCCCGGTAGATCCTCAGGAAAAACTTCCGGGTATTCAGCCACCACCGATATATCTTCGATCCTCTTTTCCTTTCTCGCTTTCGTAACATAGATTATGAAAGCTGAGCATCCCTTGCGGAGACTCTTGGTAGCCTTCAAGTGGGAAATCATGGGGTATAGTGTGTTGTTTCTGTCACCGTGCATTGTTAGCGTACTTCCATCAGTTAAAGGTATCCTAAGCAAGCACTCACCACATACAATTACAGCCTTATATTTTGCTAACCAATCCATTCCCACAACTACATCAAATCCCCCTAAAGTGATAGGCATTAAGTCTATCTTAAACGGAATACCCTCTAGTTCTATTGTGCAATCTTTGATAATTTCATTGGTTTCTATTATTTTACCATCAGCTAATTCCACCGCGTAAGCATCAGTTAGGGCACAAGCCTCCAAATCAATTAAATGCCTTAAGGTAGGGGAAACAAAACTTTCAGTTGCTCCAGTATCAAACAAAACAGTAGCAGGGTGGTTATTAATGAGGAATGTACCGTTTACCACGTCGGGATCTTTGCGAGCACCATTAGGGTCCATCACAAATGCTCTCCCTTTAGGCTTGTTAGGCCTAGCATCCCTGTCTCTTACTAGTTTGGGGCACCTATTTCGCATTTGTCCTGGATCCCCGCATTCGTAACATTGCTTCCCGGGCTCGAATGTGCAGTCCTTAGTCAGGTGGCCGGTTTTTTTGCACCTAAAGCAGGGCATCGGATTGCATTCCCCTTGGTGGTGCAATTTGCATTTGGTGCATAAGGGGTTGGTGCCTACATACAGCCTTTGACCTCTTGCTCCTTGTTCATCACTCCTTGACCTTTCATCGGCCCTCCTATTTGAGCTACTACCACCGCAACTGGGCCTTCTAACATCAATCCACCTTCTCTTCTCGCCCGATAACCTCTTCTTATCCTCATTCCTCCCCTGATCTGTCCATCCAGCCCTGATCAGGTCGTCTGTTAAGCTGCCAGTAAAATCGATAGCCGATTGAAGGGTTGTAGGTCTAGCAGATCGGACCATGCTTCTAACTCTAGGATGCAGGAGTTACCAAATGAGGCACAAGTCGAGATAGAGTAGAGAATCGGTTGATGTACTCGGTGTAATTTGAGCCCCTTATTTCCAGGCTCAAAAATTCTGCCTCTAGCTTCTCCAGCTGGTTCATGGGACAGTACTTACCGGTCATCAGTTCTCGAAATTCCGGGCACTTCATGCGGCCGACAGCATCTCTGCCCCTTGGCGGAACGATAGTCTTCCACCATTCTAAGGCTGGCCCCTTTAAGGATTGGGAGGCAAACCTGACCATATGCTCGTTCTTGCACTCGCTTATATCCAGCACAGCTTCCATTTCATCCAGCTAGCGGTAGGTGTCTATTGCCCTTTTAGTGCCGAAGAAGTCCTTTGGCTTGCATGACATGAAAGTTTTGTAAGAACATCCGGTCCTTACCTCTTTAACATTCCCAGCATTTCCCGCAACGTTTCCGAGTCCGACATTCTGGGATGTATTTCCCCGATCAGCATTTATTTGCGCGATGATGGTGGGAATAGCATTTGCAATTTGTTGGGCCACCAAGTTGGCAATCCTCTCATCGTTTTCGTGGTTAGAGTTATCCTCCAGGTCGGCCCTGGGTGGAGTGGGTGATCGGTTCCCACCTCGACCCCTAGGGCGTCCAACACCCCTGTTTCTTCCTTTGCGTGTCTCCCTTCTAAGCGGCATTCTGGTGTCAATCATAATGAAACTCATTTAGTGTCTCATAATTTGTTTCGAGTATCCCACACACCAATTGACTCCCTAAGGTCGTTCCACAACACACAAGGATTCACATAACACACAAAAAGTCATACATAGCCTCACATATATATGGAACCAATTAGCAATTCAAAAAGGCAATCAAGATAGATTCCTAGAATAAACTAATACATAACCCAAACAGGCAACCAGCAATAGATAAGATAGTATCATAAGAGAAGTTCAATCATAGATAGTAAAACAAACATCAAATAGGGTTGATAGTTTCGTAGCAATACAAGCTGGAAGGTGCCATCACCCCCAAAAATAGTATCAGAGATAAATAGTTTCTTATAAAGATAGCATCATTCAATAATCAAGTTTCATCCAGTCACTACTGCCATTTCTTCTTTAACCACCCGAACCAGCCTGACCCCTTCTTCTTTTGTTCTTGCTCCAAGCGCTGGACACCATGGGACGCCATTAGTGCCAGAAATTGGGCGGACTGCGAGGTCCGTGTGGCGTGCTGAATCGTCAACTCGTGATGATTGATGGTCCTCAATATATCTCTCAACGTGGGTTCGGACGGACCAAAGTCACTGGCACGACTGCTGGACTGCGAGTAGTGGTCTCCAGCTAAAATGCTCGGGCCATCATACATGCTGTGCCTCGGAGGCATCCAAAACTCATCCTGAGGTAGGCGTCTAGGTGGTCCCATCATCGGGGGTGCCGGTGCAGGAGCAGTCGCTGGTGGAGGTGGAGGTGGAGGAGGCGGCATCCTAAACGAGACAGAAGCTCCAGGTCGGGCGCTCTTTAGTGGTCGAGTGATGACTCACGCGCCCCTATTCCCAATAGGTAGGATGGGCGAGAACGCCGGTGCTGGTACATGGGGTGAGTTGGAGCGGCTCCGGCTCCTTGACTGAGATGTCAGGGATGAATCTTTGGATGGCTCGATGTCATCAGATGTAACAGATATCCATCCAGGGTGACTGCATCGCCTAATGTACTCCTCATATTGAGATGGGGAAGTCGCCCTTCTCAGCCGTCCTACAGGGGTGGTCTCGTCCACGGGGAGTGCGGGTGCTTTTCCGTCGTTGGCCATAGTCCTCGAGTTCCTGTAAAATCATCATGAGTAATTTGGTTTCTCATAGCTCATGGCAATAGTGACGATAGTATCTCATAATAACAGTTACAGCAGTAACGAAGGTAGTAGTATCTTATAATGACAGTTACATCAGTAACAATGGCAGTAGTATCTCATATTAATAGAAACACAGGTTACCTCATAGACAAGACAAGATTTAGACTCACACAGAGCATTTTCTATGCAAGGAAAAGATTTTTAACACCAAATAGGGGATCGTACCGGAATTCACGCGTCCGGTAAATTCATGATTACGTTGATCAAGTGTAATCATCAATTTACCCAACTTATTCATCCCAACACATTCCAAAACAAGACAGTCCTAGGGTATCAGGGTTGTAGCCTAGGGTCTACTAAGGTATTCCCGATTTCTCTACAACCTATGGCTCTGATACCAATCTGTCACACCCCGGGACCAGAAGAGGGTGGGACGCCTCAGACTAGCAACATACATGGCAGCGGAAACAGAACCACATAAGAGCGCACAAGGAGAGAAATCATAATGGCATTACATTACATCAATGCTATCCGGGTTAACACAGTCAAACCCTAACAATAGAAGCATCCAATACAATACTATCCCAAAACATACATATTAAAAGCTGAATGTTCAAATGATTTAAAAATCCTAGTAATGTCATTTAGGTAGTCACGGTGCTAAGACATCTTTGGAGTCTTTCATAAGGTCCGAGCTCAACGGGGATTGCCTAAAACATGCTTAAAAAGATTTTGTGTCAACTAAAAAGTTGGTGAGTTCAAGTACTTGAAGTTCAAAAACAAAAGGGCTCATTGAACCCATAGTATAGTTTAAAAAGCATAGTATCACAGTTGTGGGTTCACAAATCAACCCTGCACTCAGCCCCTGCTAGCCTCTTCTAAACTTGTGTTGCCGGTAATCCCATAGAGGGAAACTGAGCCTCAGAAAGCGTACTATACCTACCGATTGGTACACCATAGTATCTTATAAAACCTGTTACATGCTTCAACGACCTACCAGGATCTCAGTATGGTACCCTTCTCATCGGAAGGCACTGTGCATGGGGGATTCCCCAAGTAGATCTACCCATATAATCAAGCGGTTCACATAGAATTAATGAATGTGATACAAAGATGTAGGTTCTAACAATAGCCACAACATACAATAGCATCGCATAATGGTATCCAATAAAGTTTAGTTCAAACAGAGCATGTTTCACCCCAAAATAGTAGTAAAAAGGGGAAACAAGAAACTCACCTTGAGCAAATAAAGGATTCTTCAATCACAGATAGATTCCTAAGAGCAAGATACATATATAAGCTATAGATTCTTAGACTATTGGGAGTGTAATCAAGGGTAATTGGTGTTTAAAAGTACATATGACCACATCCCTTAGAAATTTGTGTCAAAAAGTTTCCTTTTTAGGAAAGTTTGGGTTTTTGGTGTAGTATGACCCGTTTTAGTTTTTCACAAGTTCTTATTGAAGATAGGTATAAAAATAGTTTCTGGTCATAAATTTACTGGAATATGGTCGACTTTTTCCGAATTTGCACTTTTAGTCCCTCAAGTTTCCAAAATTACAATTTTTACCCCGAAGCTGGTTCTTTCCATTTCTTGACACACTATGGACCTTAATAGTTTCTAGGGGTCCTTATATCACTTTTAGACCAATTTTACAAAGATTTTTGGGGTCCTTTGCACAAAATCTTGTTTCCAACATTTAACCCGTTAAAACCCGTCTTTACCCGAAATCGACACTTTATTACATTTTCTTTAAGTCCTTTCCTCAAAATATGAGTTTATGGTCCTTTAACTTTCTGAAATATTAAGGCCTTAAAGGTTTTTTGGCTTGTTACATTAATTCTTAAGTTTTCATCCAAGAATCCCCCGGTTAGACCCGTTTAAGCCAAGTAAGTTCATAGAATTAACATGTTAACCCAAAATTTCACCAAGTCCAGTTTTAGCCACTGTTTTAATAGTTTTTAGGGCCTGAAAAGTTTAGTTTCTAATAGTTTGTTAGGGATTAGGCCATGTCAAAGTACTACAATCATCTATTCGGGTCCTAAAACATGATTCTAAAATCCATAACACCATACCAAATCATCCTACTCGCAATAATATCCTTTTAGCATAAAAACCATTCAGAAATTTCAGATCATACCCACGGGCATAGCAACCTAAGGTAACACGGTCATGGTTGGGCACATAAGTCATCATTTACACGTGTATAACATGAATTCCTAGGTTTAAATAACCAAATTTTTTTTTTGAAAATAGATATGCCCAGGTTATAGAAATGATTATAAGGTGTTTTAAACAAGTTTTTAAGTGTGGAATAAGGGGGGTTAGAATCGTGGCAGATGGTTGGATGGCCCCAAAGACCCATGAAAGAGGTCTTCGGGTAGATTCATGGCAATAATGCAAGGTAAACATGTATGAAGGAAAGTGTACCTCTTGTAGATCTGAAAGTCACACAAAACAATTAGCTTGGTCACAGGTTCCTGCCTTTAAACAAGAAAGAGGGTTTCAAGGAAGGAAAGGTAGGGAAAACAACAATAATAGTTTTGTTCGAGTGCAAGAAAGCTTACACACAAGATGTTCCGAGAGTCTTGAGGCTTGAAAATCTTGCTCTTGCTTCATTGAAGGCTGAAAAGTTCTCGGGTTCGGTTGCAATGTTTGTCGAGAGAGAGAGAGAGAGATTTTGAGAGGTTGTGAAAGAGTGAAATGAAATGGTGAATTCGGTTTTTGAAAGGAAGTAAGAATTTTGGTGGAGTGTGGATTCGGGTTAATGAAAACCGAGGAGTGGTGTGGTTGGAGGGTGGAACGGGCGAATGCATGGCAACAATCCATGCATTGGCTGGTTTGGAGGTGCGCATACGGGTCAAAAGCTTCTAGAAGGGTTCGGACATTTTAAAATGCTAAGTGTGGCCAAAAACGCCCTAACAGTGCTCATGCGCCCACTTTCTGGGCGCCTGAACAGTTGTCATGCTCCTAAACAGTGGAAATGCGCCTAACTGCCAGATGCGACCGAATAGTTGTCGTGCGCCTAAACAGTTCTGATGCGCCTAAACAGTTCTGATGCGCTTAAACAGTTCTGATGCGCCTAGAGGAAATTTTACAAGGATGACTTAGATTTAAATTTTATGTAAAAAAAAATTCAAGGGATAAGACCATTTAAGTGAATTTTCTAGCCTCGGGAACTAGTTCTAGGCTTAAACATGTCAAACACAGTCAAACAGAGTTGTATAAATCATAGAAATTCATTAACCATAAAGAAAAGGAGATACATACATGAAATGAGATGATGCAATAATACAACGCTAAATCACATTAGATTCTGGGAGTTGGACCTAGGAGTCAGTTGTTACAAATACAAACATAATAAACTAACAATAATAATCATACATAATTTCCATTAATCACAAAACACACGAATTAAATATAACACGTTGCCACGTTACGCGATAAAATCCACACTTAATATTTAAATCGCGTAAGCATATAAGCACAACTTAATAATCACATTATTAGTTAAGTTATTATCTGATTAATCTTTGTTAATTATTATTAAGTCACCAACGTTCAACGACAACTAGTGTGTGCTCATGACACGTGTATGCAAGACCAAACGGAACTAACGGAGTTTGGTAACGAAAAAGTACCGGATGTCACAGCCTGAGCAGTTGTCAAGCGCCCAAACACTTAGGCAATTTTCAGTAGTGTTTTGACCTAATGCGCCAACTTCAACAGATTCATTCAGATAAACTGAAATCCTTCAAAACTTGATGAGTTGACCTAAAATCCTCCAATTAGGTAGGAATTCGTTCAATTAACAATCCTCTAACTTCAATTTCATCAAAAAACAACAACAAATTGATCTTTGATTCAAAAATCAGTTCGACTGTAAAGAACAACTTTGAACACTGATTTGAACAATTCACTGAATTTGAACGAATTGAACAGCAAATTGTGATTCAATTCATGTTTTTGATTATGAAACACAACTGAAATCAACAATTACTTGATTGATTTGCTTATCAATCATAGATTCAAGTGATTTCAAGAGTTTGACAGTTTGAAGAACTTCAATCACTGAACCAACAGCTCTGATACCATTTGATAGGATCAAAATGGATCGATCTGTGATGATATTGTGATACAATTGAATCAAAACAAACACAAATAATCAATTCAATGCAAACAAATCAGAAAAATTCATAGTTTTTCATTGATAGTAAGCATAGAAAGTACAAGTGTAAAAAAAACAGTTACAAGTCGTTCTAACTGATTCTCAAGTTTACTAAGATCTGCCTACACAATATATTAACTATACTATTTATACTATCAAGAAAACGAAAGGAACATATTTACAAAAGTAATCCCTATACTATGACAAAAACTATAAAATACACATAAAGACTAAATGTTAATCTTTAAGAAACATCTACACTCTATAAAATATTACATTTATTTTTCTAGTAAGTTAAAAGTTATATATATGTATGGTAAAAATCCTGTATTTTATTTAGTACATTTGGTTAATTAGAACCTTAGCATAAAGTGACTCATAAAAACACAAAAATCAAGCAAACAAACTTTAACGAAATGTCATAAAATCACATGTGAGCTTACAATTATGACAAAATATACACATTTCATAATATGTAAATAAGTTTATACACTTATTCTTTAATATTAAGTTCATAATCGAATTTTACTAACAGTTCGTGAAACATGCAAAATCATAAATTTGGGTAAGTTTACTTTTCAATCAATAAAATAAAACTAGAACTCATTTTATGCAACACTTGACTCGTCACTTCATTTAATGACTTATTAACCGGGACGCAAACCTTATTTGCCCACTGCATATATATGTAGGAACTACTTCGGTTTAAGTGCAATCCATCTTGTTTCACGTGATACGTATCATAACCAACAATCTGAGAGTTCTCGTAGCCCCTTTTACTTTTACTAATTTCGAAGAGAAACATGTTACTCAAAGCCTTTACCTAAATCATTACTACTGCCTTATGCTTATACACATTTTTTGTGACGAATGTTTATTTATTGGGTTGGACTTACTAAGACCTTGCTATCTTACACAACTATTTAACTCTGGGATGGAGCCGCGGGTTTAATATAGATACTACTATCGGGACTGACAATCCCTATTCTGTCGACTAATTGGAATGCGTAAATCCACGGTCAACGATATTGAATGATTATAACCACGCATACTATAACTTGACTTTTATTTCCATACTTAGAATAAGTATCGGACGAGGCACGTAGTCAAAAGCTTACTTGTGGACTCATAAATACATTTCACCTTACTTGTGTTATGGCTACTTTACATGACGAGTTTTTGATTCATACTTGACTACATACTTTGCAACGATTTATCGAGTCTCAAACCTACGAGCTCACCAACCTTATTGTTGACCTATTTTTAACATGTTTTTTAAGAAACTAACAAGGTTAGCCTTGGACATTATCATACATGGCAAGACTAGGGAACACACAAAGATTATCTTGTATAAGCTTAGGAAATATAGGCTAAAATGTATAAATCTTTGAAACTTATACCCTAATACATTGTTGCCATGGTTTATTTCGAATACATAATTACATTTAAATATCGTACTACCATGTGTTCAGGAAATCCGATTACGTTACCTCCTTACGATTCCATCACCGGCGAGGGGTATGATACCTGCTAATAGTGTCGACCAAGTATACCCGATGATAATAAGGAGCTGAGACAGGATGGAGGATGTGGTTCTGGAGTTGTATGGTATAGGCAAGGAGGTGTGTTCCAAGACGGGTCGCCACTATAATATAATTTGTGACGCATTGGGTCTGGGACCCCCTAAAAATAAGAGCGTTATTTTAACAAAAAAAATTATATTGGGTTTTGGTATTATATGGGCCAATGAAATTTTAAATCGGGAATAACACTTGATAGTTGAGTCCAGATGAAAATTTTGATCATCGACTAGCCTTTTTTGCCTCTTTTCTTCAAAGAAATCACCTGTAAGGATCTCACTTAGAGGTTGATGCAACCAAAGAGCTCTCAGCATGCACACTCTCAGCATGCACATGTGAAGTACAAGAAAGTTAATTCGTAAGATTTGATATAACTCAGTGAATTATACTAAGTATCAAATCTTTCAAAACCAAAAGACCAAATCTTCCAAAGCTAAAGATGAAGTCTTCCAAAGCTTCAAAGACAAAGTTCTCCGAAGCCAAAGACTTATTTCTCCTGAAGATAGAGAAGACATGCTTTTTCTGAATCACCTTTTGACAAAAGCTAAACTAATTTCCGCTACCACCTCTAATGACTCACCAACTTATATGAGTTGGTGAAAAGGACATACTATTGTCAAACTATAGATTAAGGTCTTATGTCTGTAACTTTCTGCTCTTGTACTTTTATCCTTTTTGTAATATATTAGGATGTGAGCTATGGTATGTCATAGTCACTAGTCAAAAGGCAGATTGCCTTTTGACTCTACATTGATTTTGTTGTCTAAATTTGTGTTTCCAACTGGCCTTCAAAGTATGGCCGGCTGCAGGATGTAGTATAAAGTATCTCAAGTACCAAGTCGAACATACACCGTAGTACATGTTCCTTGACGCTGAAGGTATCCCCGAAGCGCGGGGGATTTTGTGACATTTCTACTTATAACTTAAAAAGGTAAGCAATATACATCATTCTTGAAAACCATATTATATTGTTCTTGTTCTGTTCTTTACTTGTGTTCTTTGTTTCAACAAAAGTTGGTTCCCTATTTGATTTGTTAAGTGTTCTAACACTCTCCTAACAACTATGAAACTATTGCATTGACCCCTTTCATCGGTCCTGCAATTGGTTTCAGAGCATTTCAGGCTCTTGATTGTAAGATCTCACCATCTTAGATCTCTTTAGTTTCACAAAACACTTACCAACTCAAATAGTAGCTCTCTTAAAGGCTGATATGGAAACCAGTACCATGACAAAATCTCCACTGATCACTCCTTATGACTTTGATACTTGGTGCCAACGTATGGAAGGGCTCATCAAGTCTCAAGACAGTAGAATATGGATATCTGTTGTTGAACAACCTCACATCCTAAGCACCTCTCTAGAGGTGGGATGATTCCAAAGGAAATGGCTGACTATTCTAAGGAAGATTGGAAAAAAATTAACGTAGATTAGAAAGCCATGACCGCTCTCAAAATTGCTCTTCCAAACTCTATATACATAGGCTTCAAGAAGTGCAAAACTGCTAAGTAGCTCTACGATGCACTTAAGCTCATGTATGAGGGGTCTGAGGAAGCCAAGGAAAACAAGAAAGACCTCATGAAGTAGCAGTTTGAGAGCTTCACCTACAAGATAGGTGAAACCATGACTCAACAATACTTCAGGTTCCCTCTTCCCAGACAATGGACTCACTACTGTATAGCCATTAAGAGAACTAAAAACCTCTCTACTCTTACTATCATAGAGTTGTATGGTATCCTTAGTGGTTACCAGATGGAGATGAACATGTAAAATCTATCAAGCAGCTCTTCTAGCAATCAACAGAGTTCGGCCCTCTATGTGGTTGAAAGGGTTAGTAGAGAACAACAACATCATCTTATCTACTACCTTGACAACTCAAAAAAAGGTCCTTTCATCACCTTCCATGAGACACCAAGGGAGAGCTACATTCAAGGAAGCCCATTCCAAGAGACAAGCTATGCTCAAGCCTTTGTGTATGTTGATGAAAGTTGTGACAACTTTCTCTTCACTCTTGAAGACTTGGATTGTATCCATCCAGATGACCTGGAGTACATGGAGAACGTCTATCAGATGGCTCTTCTCACTTATAAAGCCAAGAAGTTCTACAAGAGAACAGGAAGGAAGTTCCAAAGCAATGTGGCTAGTGAAAAGTTTGGCCCGGATAAAAGCAAAGTGAAGTGTTAAAACTGTAACCAAATAGGACACTTTGCTAAGGAGTACAAGGCACCAAGGAAAAATGGTGTCCAAGCACAATACAGACCAAACTACACTAATGCAGCTCCTAGAATTGAGAAGCCAAGCCAACCAAAATAATAAGATGTTAATGCTATTGAACAAGGAGGCTTTGACTGGAGCTTTTAGGTAGAATATGCTTCTCCCAACCAAGCATTGATGGCTGATCATGAAGAAGTCAAGGTATTAGAACATCTATGTACTCCTGAATGCATTGCTAAAGTTAACATGTATAGGTCCTATAACTTAGAAGTGAGATATGACCTTGAGTCCTTGAACATTTTAAAAGCTGATTTCAAAAGAGCTTAAAATGACTATAAACTTAAAAGAGAAGATTTAGAGAAAACATTTTCCATTCTTAAGCATGAGCACATAAATTATAGGACTCAGATTAGAGATCTCATTACCAAGTTAACTGAATGTCAGTTTGAGCTTGTAATCAGCAAAGCCAAGGATGAAAAATATGTTCTTGAAGAGGAAACCTTCAAAAACATATTATCTTCATCCATGCATGCAAAGATTTTTTATCAAAACAGGTAGGGATTGGGTTCAAGTGAGATAGCTCCTCCACACACATTACTATCTATACGACCTCCAAGGTGTGGAACTTGTATAGATGAGCAGCCCCTCATAGACCCTATTCAAGAAGAGGATGAAGATGAAAAGGAGATAGTGAAGGATGAATCTGAAGTGAGTGAAGAAGATCCTCGTAAAAAGGGTAACTATTCTCCTGGAGAGAAGAAAGAACCAAGGATGACCAAGTCTGCTAGGAAGCACTTGATCAAGGCAGCCAAAAGAAAATCAAAGAAAGCTCAAGAGATCAAGACCACCGTCAACCCCAAGCAAAAGCAGGTTTTTATCTCTGCTGGATTTGCAGTGGTAAAGACTAAAGACTCCACCATGGACTCTAGTACTAGGAGTCCTAGTTCATGTCCAAATCATCCTGGTCAAGAGAAGATAGCTGATAAAATGTGCACCACTGCTGCATAGCCTGAACCATCCAGTTCCAAGAGCAACCTCACCCTAAGAAGCCTGCTGCATCATCTGAGATGATGAAGAAGGAAGTGGAAAGAGATCAAGCTCATCCTCCAACTCAGAAGAAGACTCTCAGAAGTATACAAAGTAAATGCATCATGTGTGGTAGTACTTCTCACTTTGCGAAGGATTGCATCTTCAATCCCAAAAGTACTATCCATATGACGAAGAAGAAAACTTTTAAGAAGAAGATAGCTTTGGAAGGAAAATCTCTTCCTTTCAGAAGCTATGTAAAGAAGAAGATAAGTGAAAATTTACCATCGAAAGAAAATTTGGTCTTGAAAGAAAGGAATGCTTCTAAAGTACTGAAGTCTGCTATAGTGGATGCAAAAGCTTCTGAAGGTCCAGTCTCCAAAGCTTCCAAAGTCATCAAAACTTTTGAAGTATTGAAGGCCAAGTCTAGTTATCTAAAGATGGTATGGAAAATGAATGAAGGCCATGTGACTTAAAGTTCTTCATCAACAACAGCAAATGATTCTCAAAGCTTGCATATAGGATCAATTACTATTAAATTATCTTCAGTTCACTTTGACAAGCCCAAGACCAACAAGGCTTGGGTTTCTAAATGTAACTAACCATCTCTTTTTGTATAGGAACAGCTAAACACCAAAGGAAATGTATGGATCATTGATAGTGGTTGTTCCTGGTAGATGACAGGCAATGGCTCTTTGCTTTAAAAGTTTGAAAGAATTGATTAAGGGTCAGTTACTTTTGGAGGAGAATCAAGTGGTTACATTACTGGAAGGGGTAGGGTCACAAATGGTAAGCTCAGCATTGAGAAGATAGATAATGTTAAGGAGCTCGGGTACAATCTCTTGAGTGTACCCTAATTTTGTGATCAGGGACATAACATGCTCTTTAATGAGCATGAGTGCATTGTTCCTACTTAGAGCCCCCAGGAAAAGGAACATGTACAAGATGGATTTGAAGGAAACATCCATATCAGGAGAAGTGTCTTACTTTCTATCTAAAGCCAATAGTGATAAGTCTTTCATCTGGCATAAAAGAATATGCCATGTAAACTTTAAGAACATGAATAAACTGATTAAGAATGATTTGGTAACTAGAATGCCAAAGAAAGAGTTTACAAGTGATGACCATTATGTTGCATGTCTGAAAGGGAAGCAACACAAAGTGTCTCGTAAGCCAAAGGAAAGAAACTCCATCACTACTCCTCTACACTTATTTTATATGGATCTCTTTGGTCCCACCAATGTAATGAGTTTAGGAAGGACCTCATATTGTTTGGTGATTACAGATGACTTCACAAGATACCCTTAGGTCTTCTTCATTAGAATTAAGGATGAGACCCCAGAGATCTTGAAGAACTTCATTCTGAAAATTAAGAATCAATGTGATAACAAGGTCAAAATCATAAGGTGTGATCAAGGAACTAAATTCAAGACAAATCCTTGATGCATTTTGTGATGAGAAGGATATTATAAGACAATATAGTGCTCCAAGAACTCCTTAGCAAAATGGAGTTACTGAGATGAGAAACAGGACACTTATTGAAGCTGCAAGAACCATGTTATCTGACTCTAAACTGCCCATCACCTTTTGAGCAGAGAACAGAGTTTTAGTAGTCAAGATTCATAATAAGACTCCTTAAAAGCTGTGGCACAAAAGGAGACCTTACATTAGTTTCCTCAGATCATTTGGATGTCCTTGCTCCATCTTGAGTACCAAGGATCAGATTGCCAAATTTGCCAAGAAATCAGATGATGGATACTTTATTGTATACTCTTCCCAAGCTAAGGCTTATAGAGTATACAAATCTCATAACTAGAGTAGTTGAGGAGTCAGCCAATATGACCTTCAATGAACACACACCCAGTGTGAAAGGTTCTGATCCAAATTGGGTGTTTAATATTGATTTAGTTACCAACTGTTTTAACCAATCTTGTGAATATGTTTCAGGATCTAAAGAAAGCTTATCAATAGGAGATTTTGTTCCAAGATTTGAGCTGAGAAGACCAAGTCAGAAAACTACTTCAGCTCCGGTGGTAACAAACCCTGTAGTTGGAAATCCTATCAGCACAATAATGACAAACTCTTCAGCTAAAACATCCGAGGTGCCTACAAATTCCAACATAGAGGCACAGAACTCAAATGAAGGAATTTCTAATGTAGGAGGAGTGGAGGTGGTGAAAGTGATCAAGAATTTCTTGATGCTGATAACCACTCCATAGAAGACAACATCAATGATATCACACACTCATTGGATCAAGTTTCTCTTAATAAGTGTGCTGAGGTGGGAGATACTCAATCACCATATCTGAATTTCACCAATTTAGATCTGTCCAACCAACTTGCTATGATCCCTCAACTAAGAATCCACAAGTCACATCCCACCACAAACATCATTAGAGATGTTGAGATAGGGGTGAGAACAAGAGGACAAACCCATGATAAAAATGTTTGTCTTCCCTCTTATTTCTTGTCCCAGATTGAGTCTAAGAAGATTGATGAGGCTCAGAAGGATGGAAGTTGGATTGAAGCAATGCAGGAAAAGCTGCTTCAATTCAAAAGACAAAAGGTTTGGAACCTATGTCCTCTTCCTCAGGGGGAAGACAGTGATAGGTACCAAGTGGGTATTTAGGAATAAGAAAGATGATAGAGGACTTGTCATCAAGAATAAGGAAAGAGTAGTTATTCAAGGGTACACACAAGAAGAAGGGATTGACTACATAGATGTTTTTGCTCCTGTAGCAAGACTCGAAGTTGTTAGGATATTCCTTGCTTTTGCTGCATCCAAGGATTTCAAGGTCTACCAACTTGATGTCAAGTGTGGCTTCTTATATGGGGTGATTGATTAGGAAGTCTATGTCAAACAACCACCTGGCTTTTTAGACCTAGATCATCCTAATTATGTCTACAAGCTTGACAAAGCTCTCTATGGGTTGCATCAAGCTCCAAGGAAGTGGTATGAGACACTATCACAGTACCTCTGTCGGCATGACTACAAGAGGAGTACGATTGATGGAACACTCTTCATTAAAGGAATAGGAAATGACTTGATGCGGGTTCAAATTTATATAGATGACATCATCTTTGGGTCAATTAATCCAAAACTCTGCAAAGACTTTAACAAGCTGATGAAGAATAGATTTGAAATGAGTGCCATGGAGGAACTCAATTTCTTTCTAGGGATTCAAGTGAAGCAGGTTGACAATGGCATCTTTATAAACCAGTCAAAGTATATGCAAGACATACTTACATGATTTCATCTGACTGATTGTAAGGTTGCTAAGACACCCATAGCTAGAAACCACTCTCTAGGACCTGATCTTGAGGGGGAGTGTGTTGATGAACATCTCTATAGCGCTATGATTGGGTCTCTTACGTACCTCACAGCTAGCAGACCTGATATCATGTTTGCTACATGTATTTGTGCAAGATATCAAGCCAATGTGAATCCAAGGATCGAAATAGGAATTATCAGTTTGATTGAACAAATGATGATCGCGAAAATATCATAACTCGATGTTTAATTAATTGTTTGAGAAATGTAATCGTAACACAATTGATGAACAACGAATAATTGAAATGGACAACAAGATAAAGTAATGCGATAAACAGGTTTGCTTCAATTGATTTCTATTAATAATGAATTGGTTACAATTGATTTTGATATTTGGATGATCTAGTAATTGCTAGATGTTCTTGATGTTTTGCTATTGCTATTGCTATTTGATGATTGTTGGTTAATTGTTTTGATTGATATTCTTACTGGTTTTGGTACCCTAACAGTGTGCACCTATGCCTTCTATTTATAGGCAGAGGGATTCACTTTTTACATGGGTAAAAGTAAAAATCATGACATGACATGAAATATTCGATTTTGACAAATGTGAAGTCTTCCGTAGATGTTGACTTGATGACATCACTTCAGACATTTTGACTTGTTGACTTTTTGTGTTGTACTTGATGATTGGAGATCATACAAGTATTTTGTTCTTTTGTAGGAGTAGGCCTTCAGTGGAAGTTAGCCTTCCGTAGGAGTCCCTTTGATCATCTTGCACTTCATCCGTAGAAGTAAGCTCTTCCACAGTAGCAGCAGCAACTTGATCTCTGGAGGACTTGTTCTTCAGTAGATGTAATTATGCTTCCGCAGGAGATCCACGGATGCATATTGACTTGTTCATTTATGCTTCGCAAAACATCTACGGAAGAACAAACTTGTTTATCCACAAATAGTTCTTGTACTTGGTCAATTTTCCAAATTGACCAAGTATGATGTTTTCCTGCAATTACACATAATATCAACACAAATAATATTTGGGTTAACATATATGTCTTGCATTACATAAGAAAGAGATTTGCAAAGGTTCATTACAAGAGATGACTAATCATCTAAACCTATACAATAGATCTAGACCTAACAGCCAACCCCACGATGTCACACCTGGTTGCTATCAAGAGGATTCTTAGATATCTAAAAGGTGCTCCCTTTGGTATCCAAAGAATTCTGACTTCAATCTGTATGCTTATACAGATAGTGACTATGTTGGCTGCAACATGACTGCAAAGTCTACATCAGGGGGATGTCAATTTCTTGGTGGAAGGATAGTCTCATGGCAATGTAAGAAACAATCATGTGTGTCGGCATCAACTGCTCAAGCTGAATAGATTGTTGCTGCAAGCTGTTGTGATCAAGTGCTTTGGATTCAGAATCAGATGCTGGACTATGGATTCAACTTTAAAGAGACTCCCATCCATATAGACAACAATAGTACTATCTCTATTACAGAGAATCATGTGCAGCACTCAAAGACAAAGCACATCAATATCAGGTATCATTTGATTAGAGATAATTTTAAAAAAGGATTGATAAAACTAGTTAAAGTTAACACAAATGAACAATATGATGATATGTTCACAAAAGCTTTTGATGAACAGAGATTTAAGTATCTTGTATCAGCTATTAGGATGATTAACTTTGAGTAGATTTTCTTAAACTAAATTCAAAATTACTTTTTCAAATATGTGTGTCTTAAGTTGTCTATATCATCACCTATATAAGTCTAGTTTACTTTAAAGGGAATTTTTCAAAATGATATTTCTTAGAATTTTGAAAAATTTAATATATATTTTCTTTCGGAAGACATTAAGTTGACTTCAGAATAAAGTTATGTCTTCGAAACTAAGAACTACTTACTAAGAAATGTACCTTCAGAAGAAATTCTGATATATCTTCCGAAACTTAAATATGCTTCTAAGTACTTATATGTTTTGAAGAACAATTTTCTTCCAAAAGCAATTAAATCTCAGAAGTTTTACTCATCTTTTGAATAAAACTTCTAAAGTTTAATATCTTCCAAAACCAAATATATCTCAGAAGCAAAAATACTCTAAGTATTTTTTTTCGAAGCAAAATTTTATCAGACTAAGGAAAATCTTCCGAAGCCAAATATATCTCAAAACTTCTGAATACAAATTACCTTCGGAAGATTTTAGACTTCCAAGAAAACTACCTTTTTGGGCACTTTTTCAGAGGTGAGACCGATATCCTGATTTCAAAGTTTATCCTTTTGCATAACTTTGTCTCAAATCCTGACCATATAAATATTCGTACAACGGTTCCCCCTCATTCACCTACCTCTTCATCTACAAAAGTTCAAACCCTAAATTCACTCATAAACCGACTTTGTTCTTACCTTTCTTCTCTTCTAAGCTACTCAAAATAGCCAACCCTATCCCCGAAACCAACCAGATTTTTCAATGCATCTACACAAGCAACACAATAAGGTTGCTCTGTTATTATCTAATAAAGATCCAAGTTTTTCAGATGTTTGCCGTTTCTTATCTCACTTAAACTACCTCACCACCCTTACAATAAACCCTCCATTGCATGAACAACTCCTAGAGTTCTGGAGGACCTGCCAAGAGGTCATCTTGGATGGTGAGAAGGCATTGTCTGCCATAATGCAGGGGAAGACAATTTTCATCACTCCAGCCACCATCAACTCTCATCTGAGGTTGGATGATGCAGAAAGCAAGTTATCCTTCCCCAAATCTATTGTAAACAACTCATTTCGGCAGATGGGCTATGAAGGGGACTACTTTGTCAGAACCTTCAAGAAGGGTAAGGTTTCCTCTCAATAGAAGTACCTCCTCCATATGGTAATCCACTCTCTATCCAAAAAACACAGAGGTTGGGACTAAATCCCTGAGGACTTATCCTACATAGTCCATAGGATAGTTCAAGGGGTCAAGTTCAAGTACTCCCAGTTTGTCTATACAAACCTGCTTGCTAACTTGGACTCCTTAGAGTACTATGTGTTCCCTAGATATGTTCAACGCATTCTTAACTATGAACTGGCTCACAGTTAAGGGGAACAGGTAATACTCTTAAATTGGGACAAATGAAGCTTGGCATCTTCAAAACAATAAGAAAGTCCACTGTTGGCTTCTCAGGAGCAAGAACAACCCTGGTCCCAAAAATGTTAGAGCTCATTGCTCAAGGTGACAAATTAGCATCACCAGCCAATACTGAACCCACACATTCTACATCTGCACCACACACACAGCCACAAATCACCATCACCTACATCAGAAAATCCAAGCGAACCCCTGCTCAGTCTACTCAGGTTGAGTAGACCCCCATACTACTACCCACACTAGAGGAAGTGGAAACAAGAGCTCCCACTTCTCCTGGGGAGCAAACCACTCCTATCATTTATTTGATCTGTGTTGAGGTTCCTCATGCTCAGCCTGATGAGCTCATTACCCCAGCCTTAATCCATCACTCTGAGTCTCAAAACTCAAATGACCCACCTTTAGGGGAAAGCTACCATCCTAGCCATTAGACTTGAGCCAACCTATCCCTAACCTTTAATTGAATGATGATGAGGATATGGGCTTTAGTGAGTACCATGAGTCTCTCTTCTCCACCCCTACTCAAGGAGAGATGAGTGCTCCTGAATCACATATATCTAGCCAACATCATCTAACCCCAACTGAGGTGGACCTCCTTGAACATATTCAGAAAGTCCATATGTAAGAGGCTCTCACTTCTGCAAGTGATTACATCATTAAGACCTCAACCATAGCAACCCAGCCCATTGACACTTCTCTTGAAGCTGTCATAGTGCAAAGGAAATCCAGCAGCCAAGAACCCCAAGCTGGTGATAGGGAAGAAGACTTTGGTCCTATTCTCTCATCCCCCTATGATTCTTCTGATGAAGATGAGGGGAGTCTGCAACTAAAAGTGCAACAACTATCAAAAACATGCACCTATTTAGTTTTAAAAGTAAGTCACTTGGAATTTCAGGTGGCTACCTTATAAAGACAGGTCAGTGATCAGTAACTTAAGATCACCGATCTACAGGGCACTGAGAGACCTGTCAGGCAAACTCAACCAAATCCACAAGAACTTGTGGATGTAGTGGACCTAACCCTTAGTTCCCATGTGCAATAGGGTGATGCTACTAAAAAGGGGGAGAAAGTCCTATCTACAATCACAGAACCTGGGAGTTCTACCCAGATTATAGACATAGAGGATTTACCACCCTCACTTGTAGTTGTCCATACTCAAAAACCTCCTCAGGCCCACATTGATATGGATTCCCTAATTTAAAGTCTGTTTGAGGAGGGTATACCAAGGGCAATGTCTACCCCATCCTACCTTACTAAAAATCCAATAGTGAGATAGAGGTATGATGTTGATAGGAGATCCCTGCTAATCTTTAGGTCTTAGGGACAACAAGAAGTCTTTAACTTTCACAACATGAGATACTATGAGAGAACCTTTTTGGTTGACCTGCCACTTGCCAACCCAAGTCAAAACAAGCAAGCTGCTAGGTTAGCTGAAAGGATTTAAGATAGGGTGCTTTAATAGTTCAAAAGGAGAACCAACCTATATAGACAGAGGCTAGCAGACAAGACTGTTGGTCAATTGGATGCTGAGGTGGACCCTAAGATTAGCTTTTAAGAGGAAGCCTTAGCTGAAGGCCCAATAGTTAAACCTGCAAACCTTGAGATAGGAACTGCTTCAACACCAATTAAGTGAGGCACCAGTTAGTGAAGGGGTCTCGCAGCCTCTCTCTAGCTAGAGCTCAAGTGCAACACCAAGTAATGAAGGCCAAAGCTCTCTCCACCCTGAGTCACACAGGCTAGTGACTGACAAAGGGAAGAGGAAAATGACCTTTGAGGAGATTGAGAAGGACAAGAAAGAGAGGAAGAGGAAGGCAATGGGAGAGAGTTCAAGTGGGACCCCTGGCTTTATGGAAGCTGCAATCAAGGTTGCCCCTGGCCAAGCACTCAAGAAGATGAGTTGAAGGTAGCTAGACTAAACTATCTGGGGTCTAGGAACTATAATGTTGATGAACTCATCTCTCTTCCTTTGGAAGAACTGAATGAACTGGCTGACATGAAAGTGTCAAAGGAGAGGAAGGTGTTGGGTAAGATAATAGGGTATGTCTTAGATGTCTCAACCAATGGGGTGCTTTAGCAGCCTTTTGTTTTTGAGGCCTGTAATTTTTTTACCACATAAACAAAAGGTAATTCCCTTTTGTTAAGATCAGCCACAAGAAGATGGGGAAATTCAAGGTTATTAGGTTTTTTTTTACCTAATTTCCTTATTTATTATTAATTAACTCTAGAGGACCCTAGGCCCGGTGAGATTAATTATTAGCCCACTTTTAAACCAAAAGCCCGAACCTTAAACATATAATTAAATAAACGTTTGATAAAATAATTTATAACTATTATAAATTATTATGACCTGACAAATCATTCGTATATTTACCAATTAATCTAATTAAGTGGGTTTGAACTCGTTGTCCAAGGTGTAACTCTTACGGGTCATAACTCGGTTGACAACGCAATCTTAATCAAATTCGTACATAATCCAATAGAAGGAAGCTGAGGATGCAGAACTGCTCCTCAAAATCAAAGAAAAAAGGAGAAAAAAATGACTCTACAAGCTCCTACCTCTCCCTAGTTCAAGAAAGCCCTGAGGCAGAGGCTGTAGTTATTGAGAAAGAAACTCAAGTAGGTAGGGAACAAGATAGACAAAACATGATAACCTACCTGAGTGCCACAGGCCTCTATCAGGCAATAGACTTGCTTCCTTATCTTATGAATACATTGAATTTGAATACCTCAAGCAGCTTGAGCAAGAAGTGTTAAAAGAGCAAAAAGCTACTAAGAGGAAGATGAGGAAAGAGGCTGCAAAGTCAAGAACCACCATCAGAGCAAATCAAAAGAAGTTTGTTGACAGATAGAAGATGGTGAGTTTCTTGAAGCTGTATGGGTTCTCAAGAAGAAGTCTTGGTCCAATGTCTCTATCCACCATGGATGAGCACATTAGAGTGATCAAGCTGAAGATCAAGAGGGGTGAGCTAGTTGACTTGCATTCTCTACCAAGTCAAGCTACACCTAAAGCTGAGGTCAAGGTTGAACCACAAGAGACAATTCAACAAGGACTTAGTACTCCATCACAGCCAGCTTCATCTTCTGACCCATAGCAGGGTCCTGATCCCTCTCCTTCTAGAACCTGTGAAGGAAAAGGACCCAACTGAGAAGGACAACAAGAACCATCTGGTACTCAAGGCCTGCCTTCTCAGTTAAAGTATAGGAAGAGGAAAAGGATGGCCATCAGAAGGGACAAGAAGAAGAAGAAGAAGTCCAAGGCATCCACCTCTACACCTCATGATGGGTCAAAACATCCTGAGGATGATCAAAAAGAGGCTGCTCAACAAAGTCCACTCATTATAGAGCCTCTTGCTGCTGAGAGACCCATCATGTCTTGGGTATTTTCTACTAATCCAGACAGATGGTATGTCACTAGAGATCAAGGGGGTCAAGACATGTACTTCTGGCAAAACATACTTGACCTCCCTCTACATGATCTTTGTGACATGAGGAGATACTTTGAGAATCTGAGGAAACCTGACCAACTGATGATGAAGGGAATAGTCTTGATTCTGATGAGGACTGACAACAAATGAAGATCAAGCTTCAAAGTTCTTCTTTAGTTTTGGTAGCATTAGCCTAGGGGGAGTTTGTAAGGATCACACTTAGAGGCTGATACAATCAAAGAGCTCTCAGCATGTACATGTGAAGTACAAGGAAGTTATTTCGAAAGATTTGATATAACTCAGTTAATAATACTAAGTATCAAATCTTCCGAAACCAAAAGACCAAATCTTCCGAAGCCAAAGATGAAGTCTTCCGAAGCTTCAAAGACAAAGTCTTCTAAAGCCAAAGACTGATTGCTTTCAAAGACAAAGAAGACATGCTTTTTCTGAATCACCTTTTGACAAAAGTTGAACTACTTTTCGCTGCCACCTCTGATGACTCACCAATATATATGAGTTGGTGAAAAGGTCATACTTTTGTCAAACTATAGATTAAGGTCTTATGTTTGTAACTTTCTACTCTTGTACTTTTATCCTTTTTGTAATATATTAGGATGTGAGCTATAGCATGTCATAGTCACTAGTCAAAAGGTAATCTGTCTTTTGACTCCACATTGATCTTGTTGTCTAGATTAGTGTTTCTAGTTGGCCTTCAAAGTATGGCTGACTATAGGATGTAGTATAAAGTATCTCAAGTACTTGTAACTTAAAAAGGTAAGCCTTGTAACACTTTGTAAGGACTTGAGAGCAATATACATCATTTTTGAAAACCATATTATCTGTTCTTGTTCTGTTCTTTACTTGTGTGTTTGTTTCATCAAAAGTCGGTTTCCTATTTAATCTGTTAAGTGTTCTAACGCTCTCCTAACAATTGTGAAACTGTTGCATTGACCCCCTTCATCGGTCCTGCATCAACTATCAATGACTCAATGTTAGTATATTATTGCTTTTGTTCAATGAAATTTGATTAGATCGCTTATGTTTAGATTGCATTTTTAAAAAAGGTCTTAATTTTTTAGTTCTATTGGAGCCCCAAAAAACGTTAAGCCGGCCCTGGTTCCAAGTGGAGTTGTTCCCAAGAGTTTAGTTAGGTTAAGAGTTGGGCATCTAAGGTGGTGAGTAGAAGTAGCTATTGTAATTGTTATAGCCACCTCGATCTGACCCCTACCATCGCGAGCTCTTTCTCGTGGTGAAGTATCATAGGACATGTGGCCCCCTCCTTCTCAATCAAAAAAAACCTCTGCTTGGTTCTAGCATGTATGAGTGCATGATTGGCAGTGGTTGTTGCATGAGCTTGAGAAACCGAGGGGTTAGTGGTCGCCAAGTGAGCTTGTAGGGATTGGTTAGCTTTTCTAGTTTCTTCCAAAACAAGTTTTGATCGAGCCTCATAAAAATCTGGCAAAAGGTTAGGTTGTGTAAGTAGCATAGCCACTCCATCAAGTTGATCATTAGGACTCGTAAGGAGTTGGAGAACCAATTGTTGATCATAACAAGAGCATCTATGTTTACTAGTTGATCGAAATAGTACCTTTAGGGATGGCAATAGGCATTAACAATGGGAAACGACTTCAGCTTGGAGTTTGAAAACTTGTTTTGGAGATAAAGTGCTCGAGAGTTACAATTGTGCCGAAAGATGTTATCCATGGCTTTCCATGCATTTGCAACGGTGTGTTTAGTTTGAGAATATTATGAAGAAGATCATTAGATATAGTTCCATGTCCAATGTAAAAAATAGCATCAATACCGGTCCATAACTCCTTCCGTGTTGAACTTGTGGTTTTCATCATTGTCTTTATCGGATTTAAAAGATGACAAGAACAAGAGGTTGTCGATGGAATAATGTGGTCTAGAACATAAAACGCTCGGCAATGGATCTTAAATAGTTCAGCCCAAGAGGTGTATTCACTGTTCTCCATTTCGAAGTTGACGGGGAAAACATTATGTATATTAGTGATGGTGACTGGGAGATGGAGTTTCTCCATGGCAAAAGAATGCAAGAGAAGAAAGATAATGTGGTGTTCAGGAGAAGAAACAAGGCTGTTGATGAGATGGTGATCGACTGGACAGCCATGGTGGTGGAAGGCAATGTTGTGCAAGCAGCTATAGAGAAGAGAAGATTTTGCCAACTAGAGATAGGCTCCTGTACTATAATAGAGATAATTATGCCTTAGTCAATTACCTCTATTTCATTCACAATATATTTATAGGTACAATATTAACACGTGACCACCTTCAACTAATAACTACAAGTTAACATAAATCTTATCTAGTCTAATAACCGTTTAACTTTGAATTGATCAAAAATTAAACTTATTTGGAATTTTTCACCACTTATATTAAACTTAGAGGTGCATAGTTATGTTATTTCACCAGTATATTTTTTAAAACTCATTATGTTCAAGATAATACAAAGACGAGTAAAAAACAAAATGAAAAATGTTATATTGTGTTTTACTTTTTATATTATTTTGTGTTATTTTACATTAATTAGTTGCTAACTTATCATTGTGTTTTACATGTTAGAATTACACAATAGTGTTGTTTCACCATTATATTTTTTTTAGATATCATCATTTTAAAAAAAAAAACACAATAGTGTTCAGAAAAAACACAATAACTAACAAAAAGACAAAATATACTGTAATAAAGACAAAATGACAAGCAGATTTTATATGAGCTGAAACCGTAAAAGAATAATATCGTTTTATATAACGATACTGTACTCGTTTAAAGACAAAAAAAACGTTCATTTTTGTGGTGTAATTTTTATAAAATAATAATGTCATATATAAAAGTTATAAAAGTTTAAAAAATGAGGGACTTGAAAAAATCAACAAATATAGCTATACCTAAAATACCTCTCTAATAAACTTCATCCCTACAGTTTGATCTTAGTCATTGATTAATAAATTTGGTTGTTAAAATTGTTTCTTATACTTTTTAAATTTATTACCTTTTTTATTTGAACTTTTTCTTCATTTAAGTACAAGAATTTTAAACATTTCATGTAATAAGCTCATTAATATTATATCTATTTTATACATTACTCATTAAATATTTTTTAATTTAAATTTTTTAAAAATAAAAAGCTTCAAACTCACTGTAATACATGAGTATGTAATACATAATTATGTACCTCTAATATAATACACAATGATAAGAAAACAACAACTTTATATAATATATATAAACAAACAAATATTGCCTTGCACCTAACCAGGTCGGCAGCCTTGACATCGGTAGTATTCGTAGATCAAATGTTGCCATGATGGAGAAATGTTGTTTGGAGATTCAAGACTGAATCAAACGCATTATGGTGCAAGATTGTCAAGGCTATTCATGTAACTAAATCGAGATCTGATGTTATTCCTTGGAAAAAATCGATTTTGGGGGTCTGGGGATTATCATGAAATTATTGAGGAGCTAAGGGATCTAGACGTTAATATGCTCAATTTAAAATGTAAAATTATAAATTTGTGTGTCTTCTCACTTTTGACTAAATAATTGGTGTGAAATGGGGGCTCTCAAAGAGCTTTTTCCAAAGTTGTCTGATTTAGAAAAAGACAAAGAAATGAAAGTGGTTGCAAAACTCAATTCACTTGATGAAAATGATAACTTTAAATGTTCTTGGAGTAGAAATCTCTCCAAGACTAAGGAAATTCAGGAGCTAATTTCGATTGTTGCTTTTATGCATTCTAATACTCTTGCTGGATGGTGAGGACATTTAGTATTGGGGTAGAGTTGAAGGCTCATTCTCGGTGGCCAAAATAAAAGAAGTCATTAACATGAAAGTTTTCCCCCTGCATATTATAAATTTTGTTTGGCTTAACTAGAAACCCATTCAAGTCAGCTCTTTGGTATGATAATCAATTTTCTTCAACTATCGTGATTTCTAATTGTGCAACTGTCCTTGGTCATGCGAACCATCTAAAATGCCAGAGATGGCGCTGTCATTATTATTATACTTTGGTTTGTAACATTGTGTCACACGACTTTGGTTTTAAATTTATATAAAGTGAGTGACTATAAGACAACTAATTTGACATTGTCTTAGTGATAAAACATTCGTACCATCAGCCATTCAACCACAGTTCAAATCCCTCGGGTGTGTCAATTATTTTTGATTAGTTTGTTTTTTTATATTTGCTTTAATAAATTATTTCATTTCCTTTGATACTAATTTTGTTAACAGATTTTTCATTGCAATGTAGTTTTTTAACAGTTTTGATTTTTAATATAATTTTTTATCAACGTTAAAATTTGTTTTAATGTGGGTTTTTTTAACAATCTCGATTTTTTTTACGTTTAAATGTTAATTTACTTAACGGTTTTTTTAATATAAAGTTTTGAATTTTATTAACTTAATTCATGACTTCACACGACGTTATTTTTACTTTAATATATAGTTGGTCATGTTTACACTACAATGTGCGAGAACTAAGTCCTATTTTTGTTGTAACGCATGCAGCAAGTCTTAGCATGTGAGGAATCGGCGTACTTCTTTTTATTAACATTTTGACGCGAAACTTTTTTACTGTTTAACATCACCGCCGCAGCGCGCGGGTCTAATACTAGTTAAGGTTATTCTTTTAAACATGTCATGGGTGCCATTAATGATGGTGATGACCCATTGTGGATTATAATCAAGATTGTCCCCCTTATGATAGCATTTTATATTTGGATAACCCACGTAAATAAAAAATTATAACTAATAGATGACATATGAGAGAACAAGAGGGATAGTGTCGACTAACACTAGAGTCGATTTTTCTATAAATACACGTTACTTCTTCTAGGTAGATTCAACCAATGATTCTTAACTTTTATGGTTAAGGTGAGATACCCCAAGACTTCGTTAAAACAAGAAAGTCTTGGGTTTAAGTCCCACGTGTGACAAAAAAGAGGGTTCCAGGTTGTACTAAAGGGTTTTCTCACCTCAGATGAGTTTCCTTCTGAGGGTTGTATCAGTACTATACTCAATAAAAAGAGATGATCGGGTGGACCAATGATTTTTAGCCTAAGTGATTAAGGTGAGATAAACCAAGACTTCATTAAAACAAGAAGGTCTTGAATTCTATTCCCACGTGTGACAAAAAGAGGGTTCCAGGTTAGACTAGAGGGTTTTCTCACCTAAGGCGAGTTTCCTCTTGAGGGTGGTCTCGATACTATACTCGAGAAATGAAAATGATAGAGTTATTTTTAGCCTAAGTGGTTAAGATGAGATAACCTAAGAATTCATTAAAACAAAAAGGTCTTGCATTCAATTCCCACATGTGACAAAAAGAGGATTTCAGGTTGGACTAGAGGGTTTTCTCACCTAAAGTGAGTTTTCTCCCAATGGTGGTCTTGATAAAATACTCATGAAATGGAGATGGTCGGGTGGATCAATTATTCTTAGCCTAAGTGGTTAAGGTTAGATATCCCAAGACTTCACTAAAACAAGTAGGTCTTGAATTTAAGTCCCATGTGTTACAAAAAAGAGGGTTCCAGATTGGATCAGAGTGTTTTCTCACCTAATGCGAGTTTTCTCCTAAGGGTGGTTACATGACAAATAGTGTAGGGTTAGGCTGGCATAACAGATCAGACACGAACACGATAAGTGCAGACACGAACACGAGACGATAACTAATCGTGTCATTTTTTTCAAACACAAACATGAACCTGTTTAGAAACAGGTTACACGAATAGACCTGTTAAGAGACACGATAGTAATCACACGTTTAGTGAAACAAAGATTGACTAAAGTCTATCAAAGTCTTGAATAATACATAATCTTTAACATGATAATTCTTGACATATCTAAAACAAAAGTCTATAAAGATCTATTTTAACCTATAACATAGTTTAAAGAGGTAACATGCGGAGTACGAAGAAGCCTAAGCAAAGGCCGGAGATTCGGTCAATGGTATTATCATAATCGTATTCGATTGAAGCGGTTAGGCAAATGATAAGGTTTTTAAATTGAACGTGAAAATAATGACATATTAATATATATATATATATATATATATATATATATATATATATATATATATATATATATATATATATATATATAATTTTATTAAGCTAAAAATATAAATAGGTTTAAATAGGTGCGTTAACAAGTGTTTGATCTGTTCAGACACGATTTTATCGTGTCTTTAACCTGTTGACCTGTTAATGACACGAAACATGTTAGCTCAAACACGAACCTGTTAACTTCGTGTCGTGTTAACAGGTTCGTGTAAGAAACTGCCAACCATAGTGTAGGGCTCCTTTTGTAATTGCTGTATTGTCAAGGGATATTATGTAACAATTAGCTAAGGTATATGATAAATGAGAAGGCAGCTAGTGATTTTGTGAGTTAATCTCCTTCTCTTCTCTGATTCTCCTTCTTCTCTATCTTTAGCTTTTGGTCGCTTGAATACCATTTTTGTACGTAACAATGGTATCAGTGCATTCTTTCCTCTAACATTGGATGAGGGCGACAACATTAACAGCAAATTATTCAAGATTAAGGGCAACAAACGGGTTCTTTCATCAAGCAAGATCGAAATCGACGACAACAAATTCAACTAATCGAGGGCGAGAATCAGAAGGTGGGCGATTCAATTTCAGTACCAACACAAGATCAACTATAGTTAAGGATTGGGAATTGATTCGCAGCGACCACATCAAAGTTCAAGAGTTAGATGACTACAATATTGGATTCAATTCGGCGACTATCATGGAATTAGCAATGGAAAATATTATGCCAATAAGCAAAGAATGTACCGACCGTTCACAACTATTGCGATGCATTGTAAATTCTGTTCAATCTGGTTAAAAGTTCTGAGAAATTAGTGAATATTATGCTATATATCTCTTTATGAATGGTCTTAAACCAAGAATTAGAGATGTTTTTGTAACATGGCATCAGTATAGTTTTCATACATTAAAAGACGCCATTTCTTTGGCTTTGAAATTGGATGCAAATGAGTTTAAAGATTTGTTTTCTCCTTATGATCCAAATTCTTCTTTACACGACGCCTTCAAGATATTTTAAGTTAATGATCCATTGAAAAAATGGAAGGGCAATTGATAATGAAGTTATAAGAGAAAATGGAAATGACAATAAAATTGCATCCAAGGTGTTCGATGAAATGCCTAGTATTTTATATAAAATATTATATCTGCTGTTGAAATGTGTGTTTCATCGATTGATCACAGAAGCTATAAATAGCCAAATTACAATTGTACATACAAGGAAATGAAATATGTAAGGCTAATTCTATGGCAGATAATGACCGACATAATATTTATCTAAAACTAGTTGAAGCTATCAATAGAAATATATTCAATACATATCAACTAGTGGTATCCTTAATATGCCCCCGCAAAATGGAGGATCCATCGGAGACTCCAATCTTGGATCGAAGTCTTTGAAAGGGTCCCCGCCCGAGAGGTTTAGTAAGCACATCGGCAAGTTGATCAGCGGAGTTAATGTGAAGAACCCGTAATGAACCATTAGCTACCTTTTCCCGAACAAGGTGATAATCTAGTGCCACGTGTTTCATACGTGAGTTATATGGTATCAAGAGCTACAAACTCAAACGAGTCGTGATCCTCTTCATTTTTCCTTATCACTACCAATTCCGATTATCACCATGGCCCCACAAACTGTCATTCAGATTACCGCCTCCACCCATTTCAACATTACCCTCACCACCGACAACTTCTCTAGTTGGCGTAAACACGTTCACTCAACACTGATCGGAATGGACCTCGTCCAATTCATTATCTGAAACAAGCCGGCACCGGCAGAATTCCTCGATGCCGAGCGAACCAAAATAAACCCAGATTTCTCCATTTGGTATCGACAAGACCAAATTATTTTAGCGGCTCTTCTTGGCAGCTGCTCAACCGCAATCCAGCCTTTAATCGCGTCCGCTGATACATCCCGACAAGCTTGGGACCAGCTTGTAACGAGCTTTGCAAACTCGTCTCGATCCAGAGTTATCTCACTGAAATCCAAACTCGCATCAAACCCGAAAGGTACCCGTTCCGTCGTCGAATACTTGCGTGATATGAAGTCGATTGCCGATGAGCTCGCGTTGGTTCAAGAACCGGTGAAGGATGAAGATCTCATGGTTCACATACTTTGCCAGTTAGGTGATGATTTCAAAAGCCTTGCAACCTCTCTTCGGTTCCTTGGATCCAAGATTACTATCCCGGAATTATTTGATAAACTCATTGACTATGAAAGGGAGCTTAGTCTTACTGCCAATTTACCACCAACAATCATTGCCACTGCCAACAATACTCAACGTCAACCAAGATCCGGCAGTCGTGGCAACTATGGAAATTTCAACAAGTCTCGCAATCAGTGGTCTAACAATTCAAATGGTAGTAATCGTGAACAACGTAACAACATCTATTGTCATTTTTGTAATTTTGCAGGTCAAGAAACTAAAGAATGTAGGAAACTTACCCGTTTTCTCCGTGACAATCACGTTACCACAGGAAGTTCTATGACCCAAATAAGGCTTCACCAATTGCTAATGCCACTACTCCTCATCTTACATGTTTGACACTGGTGCTTCCCATCATGTCGATCCGAATCGTGCGTCCTTTCACTCTATATCCGAGTATGGAGGCCCAGATGAATCGTTCTTGGCAATGGTAACACCCTTTCTATTACTCATATTGGTCAAACCCACCTTCATACGTACGGTTCACTTGCCTTAAAAGACGTTTTGTGTGTTCCTCATTTTAAAAATAAACTTATATCCATTGCAAAATTGTGTAAAACTAATCTTGTTTCTGTGGAATTTTTTCCCACTCATTTTTTTGTTAAGGATCTTCGAACGGGGGCACGTCTAATGCGGGGCGAGAATTACCTTGATGTCTACTATGCAAATCCTCCCACATTACCTCAAATAAATCCGGTCTCAACCACATCACCTCTTGATTGGCATCACAAATTTGGGCACCCTTCTATTCGGATTTTCAAGAAAATAACCAAATGTTTAGGTTTACATTTTAATCTCTTAAATTTTCATTGTAACTCGTGTTCCATCAATAAAAGTCACAAGGATTCCTTTGGCACCAATTCATTCAATACTACAAAACCCTTACAATTAATATATTCGGATGTTGGGGACCAGTCGAAAAATCAATTGATGGCTTCACCTATTATGTGATTTTTGTAGACTTTCACACTAAATACATTTGACTATACCCAATGAAACATAAATCCGATGTCTCCATTTTTTTCCACAATTCAAATTGCTTAGTAGAAAAAAATTTTCAAACCCCCTTAATCTCTTTGTTCACCGACAACGGTGGTGAATACATTGGCCTCACCTCATATTTACAATCTCAAGGTATTTCTCACTCACCACACACCCCCCCCCCCCCCCCCCCCCCCCCCCCCCCCGCCCCCGAACAAAATGGTGTTGCCGAACGCCGTCATCGTCACATTGTGGAGACCAGTTTAGCTCTCCTTCACTATGCTCACCTTCCACTCTCGTTATGGTCACATGCATTTCAAACAGCGGTTTACCTCATAAACCGCCTACCCACTCCCATTCTTGATTTCAAGTGTCCATATTTTGCACTCTACAACAAAAACCCAACCTACACCAAACTCAAACCTTTGGATGCTTATGCTATCCGTGGCTACGTCCGTATGCACATCCAAACTTCACCCGCGCTCCGAAAAATGCGTCTTTTTAGGCTACTCACCATCCAAATTGGCCTATAAGTGTTATGATTACACAAACCGTCGACTCTACCACTCTCGACGCGTGGAATTTGTTGAGTCCGAATTTCCAATAAAATCTCAACAAAAAACGTCATCCATTCCTACTGTGGATGTGTTTCTTGGTACTCATATTACTACACCCATTTCTACGGCCCAACCTACCCCATCGACAAATTGGCACACCAACCTCTGTCATTAATCCACCACCTAACCCACCTAGCTCTGATACCATATAAAATATAATATCTGTTGTTGAAATGTGTGTTTCATCGATTGATTACAGAAGCTATAAATAGCCAAATTACAATTGTACATACAAGGAAATGAAATATGTAAGGCTAGTTCTATGGCAGATAATGACCGACACAATATTTATTTAAAAATAGTGAAGCTATCAATAGAAATATATTTAATACATATCAATTAGTGGTATCCTTAATATTTTAGAACTGAAAGAGGTTATTTAAATCAAGATCGGAATTTCTAGTATTTGATGAAATTTCTAATAAGGGTGGTAATGATATAAAAGAACTTTTGGGTGATGAGATTCAAGAATTGATTATTGGAACAGTTTCAAGAAGATATGATTCATTAGCCCATCAGGTTATGTTAGGTGAAAATATTGGAATTTTGGGTATAATAAAAAAATTAAGTTCATAGAAATGGAAGAAACAATTGATTCAGCCGGATACGAGTCGGTGCTGTAATCTAATGGGTAATACCGGTGAGATTAGGGAGTTCAAATTTGCTGTAAAAATACTAGACAGAAATTGGAATAAATGTTGATATAAGGGGTGAATTGTTCCAAAGATGCTAGAAATTTGAAATGTATAAATCCATCAACACATCATATTTGGGTTCTAGGTTCTGAGCAAGCTGCAACATCTTTAACTGAGTTGGAGCAATTACTATTAAAATTCTTTGGAAGAAGTGTGAAGATTTGGTTGCTACTCCGTTTAGCAAAGCCCAAAACAAAACAAAGAAGCTCTTGTTCAATGTTTGGCTGCTATTTGACCACTTATCACATGCTGTATTAAAAAAGTGGTTAGTTAAGTGGAAATGGAAGAGACTTGCATTACCTATTTTTGATTGGATGGTGTTGAATTGTTAACAGGCTGCTGACATATAAGCATAGAACCATATGATCGAATAGACAAGCATTTGAGTTTAGTGATTGAATTTAGTAATTTTTTTTCCTTTTATTCATGATTCTTGAGGTCGAGAATCTTTTATGGGGAAGTATTGTTATGTGACAAATAGTGTAGGGTTCCTTGTGTAATTGTTGTATTGTCAAAGGGCTATTTTGTAACAATTAGCTTAGGTGCTTGTACTTAAACGAAAATGAAGAGTTAATTTCCTTCTCTTCTCTGATTTCTTCTTCTCTTTCTTTAGATCATGATCTCTTGAATACCATTTTTGTACATAATAGGTGGTCTCGGTCTAATACTCAAGAAATAGAAATGATCGGGTGGACCAATAACCTGTTAGTGATCCTTCATTTGTTAGAAAATAGAAAGGTAGGATTCAAACTCATATGAAATTCCAAAGCATATGACTTTCATCATTTGCTTCTGACATTCCATGAATAGCCCAGGACATTGACGAAAATCAAGAAAAAGATTCTAAAAATCAGTTTGATTCCACTAGGAAAAAGGATCACAAAATAGATCTATATCCGCAGAGTATTTGAAATGAACGTAGAATAAGTTTCATTAAATAACATCGACATTCGAAACCCTATATAACGTTATACCACGAATTTTAATTTGGGTTAGAACCTAAGTTCGCCAATGATCAAACACACACACACATGGCAAGGCAAGGCAAGGCAAGGCAAGAAGCAGGACCAGGAACCAAACATCATCCCTAAAAGAAAAGGTTATTTCACCTTAAAAACAAATAGGAAAATGAAAAGCAACAAACCACACTCGTGTTTTCCAGACACATGATCAGCAAGTTACGGATCAAGGTAAATGATTTCAGCATGAACAGAAGCTCGCCTGAACCGTAGCAGTTCTTTGAGCAGCTCCCACCCACCATCTTGAGAAGCAGGCTTCACAGTCATCCTCTCAAGCATTGGTGAATTTGCAAGCAAGAAGTTGATAAAATTCAGCTCTCTTGGAACCCCAAAAATGCCAGCAATTTTTACAAACCGTAACCTAGTAAAAAAGCAATTTTGATAGTCTTCTTCCATCAAATTCTTTGTAGACGGTTTTGGTGTCGGCTGTTCATCCGGTCGTGCCTACACAATAATATTAATTAACAGATTCCCATCAACATCATGTCAGCTCGGAAATGTAAAAGTAACTCACCAGCAATTCGAGTTCCAAAAGGCAGGGCGAACTCCTAAGAATGCAAAGAGCTGCTAGACACTCGTCCATGTCATTGAAGTTTATACGCAGCGACACATAATTCAGGTCCATACATGCATTTGGCAACCTCCTTGGCACCATATCAGCTGCCAAAAACTGCAAACAGGCAAGAAAATAACAGATAATACATAAACAGATATCATAAGTGTTAACTAAAGGCAGATATTCAGATATTGTAACCCATTGGTATTGTAAATACGGGTAAAGGTCAGGGTAAAGGTCAGATTCGTGTTTGGAATTCGTGGGTGCCTTGAAAAATTAACACCGTCTTGCGGCGTGCTTCCTTGGACCGGCTTCCAACTATCAGATTTGTACACAAGGGGGGTAGATATAGGCTCAACAAGATGTCCTAATGTGAGCAAGAGGAATTGATCAATCATTGCATGCCAGATGTACACTCATCATGCCTCTCTGACAAATATTATTATGGGCTTCGGGAGGTCATGTATAAGAGACATTGCTTTGGGGAACCTGGGCTTTACAAACAACTAGAAGAAGACAGGGATTTCAACATTTTTTCTGTTCTTTAGATTGGGGATCTTTTTGTAGTTTATGAGGGTTTAGTTGGATGATTTTCTTGGTTCTTTCACGGGATGTATCCACTCTGGCTTGGCTAAGGACATTTGTGTATTAAGTCGTTTTTGTTGTTAATAACATTTTGCCACTGACAAAAAAACTAATTTTATATATTAGTACAGAAGAACATAAGGTGTTGGGTTGGCCCAACCCAACCAGTACATAAAAATTTCTTCTGGTAAAATGGAGGGAGCATAAGAGAATAAATAAAGTGACTATTGGATGCGTGTTTAGCTTCGTGCAAGAACACAAAATAAAGAGTATACTTGGTGCTTGACTTAACTCCCACTTTTACGCAGGGGACAGATCCACGATCTAATGTACGCAGTCTTACCCCCCACACTTTGTCCAAGAGGTTGTGTCCCATGGTTTGAACCATGACCTTAAGGTCACAAAGCACAAAAATAAAAGTGCAAAAGGCAAAGAAAAGAGTTTAATGACATTCTACCTTCAAAAAGAAGCTCTGGACCTCAAGTCTTTCAATACAAGGCAGAGAAGCAAAAAACTTGACCAACCTGCTTGTAGTCCCAAGAGTCAACTCATGATCATTGCCAATGTTGACATACAAACCAATGGAAACAGTAGAGAGAAGGAACGTTTTCTCAAAATTAACATCTTCAAAGACACCTCCTATATCAAAGAAAGTAAGTTTTGGAGCATGAATCTTGAGATGGGCAAATCCCTCGAAGTTCATCAAAGTCAACCTTTCGAGTAACGGACATTTAAATATCAAATCCTCAAAAACATCTTGGTCCATTGTAATGTGTTGAAGATCAAGACTGGTTAAGTTCTTAAACCCGTTGAATGCTAATGGTGGTTTTAACAAACAGTTAAATAACTCAAGATGAGTTAGCTTCTCACACAAGTACAAAGAAGAAGGTAGCTTGTAGCGTTGACCTTTCCAGATTTCAAGTATAAATTCTTTGACTGAGCCTCGTGAAAGGAAAAGAATCCATCGATCGATGTCACAAACACCTTGGAGATCTTTGTGGGATAGTTTGAATTTGTGTATTGGACCATTATGAAGTAAGAGGACATGATCAACGATTTTGACCATTTTATTTTTTATTATTGTTGGATCTTGGGATGATACAAGAACAGATTGATTATCAAACACAAGACTTGTAAGATTCACCCATTTGTATCTCCACTTACTTGACAATATGCATGTTCTTACTGCATCCCTTAGTGTTAAAAGAGATAAAACTTTGTCTATGGTATGCCCTGGTAAGTTGCTGATTCTATCAACCTCCATCTCCATTTGGCAAGGAACCTTGGGTTGTTCTCTTTGCTTCTGTAAAATATTTTGTATGAGTTAACATGATGTTATAAGTTGCAAAACGAAGATATGCCATAGAAACTTGATACAAAATAGAAGATTTCATGAGGAACATTTATAACTTTAAATTAGTTACTGTGTAAGAAAAGACAAAGGAGAGAAAGATAACAGTTATTTTCTTTCATAATTTAAGTAAATATATACATGGACACACACAAATAAACATACATAATTGCACAAACATGAGATAACATTGTTCTTTGATTGGTTTTGTTTTAGACTTTGTATATATAATAAGCACAAATAAACATGCATATCAATCACTTTCAGCAGCTTATCAATTGCTCATGTTAATGTTCTTTGTTGTATATTTGCAAGTTCAGACATCAGTGGTTCAAGTTCAAGCATCAAATCAATTGCTAATCAATTGCTAGTGTCTGGAGAAATGATTTCAGTTTGCTTGATCTATAATGCACTTTCACAAAGATTTGTCTCCCTAATAATTGAATTCCAATAGGACTCTTTGATATCTATTATCAATACGATTCCTTATTTTGTCAAGAAAACTTTATGAATATAGTGGTGTAAACTTTTCATGTTCTGAAAGAGTCTTATTTTGTGTCTTGTCCCATCTCTTTTCTCCCCCGTCCAACAGCACACAGAATTTGAAAGTCATTAATGAATATGCTATTTAGGAAATGGAGGGAAATTGATGTTATGAACTGCTAAGAGAAAAATGTATAATTATCAGACTAAGAAGTGGGAAATCAACAAAGTGATCTGAAATGTAAATAAAAATCGACTGTAAAATCTACGATGCTTTCTATGCTGACTTATCAACACTGTAAGTAAAAGGTTTCGAGACATCAGCCTAGTCTCAAGAATTTGCCTTCCCCCTATTAAGGTAAGAGTAGCCTGCATAGTAGTTAATATGAACGGTAAAACAAAATTCTGACATTGTAAAAACCTGTCGGACAAAGGACCTCCATGCTACATACACGGTATATGGGATTGGGATGATTGAACTTTGAATCTTGCTCAAAAACAACTTACCATATTACTCATGAGGGGGTACAACTGAAGTGGACTTCGAATTTGCAAGTAGATTGTGGAATCCCATTACCCAATTTGAGTCATTTTCCACAGGCAGATATTTGATCTACAAAAGAATAAAAATGCAATCAGTGGTGCATAATCCCTGAGAAAACTATATAATAAGATGAACCTTCCCTAATACACACTTTATCAGCAAAGAAAATGTAATAACCACATTTTACCAATGATAAGTACATCACAGCCATGGATATCAATTATAGATGATGTTTTACTTATGACACATAAGACGGTCATTTTCTTTATGGCTACACGTTATCAGCACTAAGCACACAGATAGTTCTCTTGATGGATAATCTACTTATGCACCATAACCTACCTAAAGAGAGGCTTACAACATACTGAACATTGTGAATAGTCACTCAGCCAAAACAATCACACATTTAGACTCAATTTTGTTCACAAAGATCAAACCCTAAGCATATAGAAATTCTTAGACAAACTTTTTTAGTTTTTCTTTTGACCTTAGCTGAGTTCTTGGTAGCTGGAGGATTATAACATGTACATCATTAAGATCAACTGTAAGGTGTCGCTAAGCATAGAGAAATTCTTTAAAACAAATAAATCAATTGATGTAGGTTCTAGTCGTAATCACACAACAACAAAAAGCCCAAATTAACATCGACGAATTCAAATACGATTATAAACAATTTAAGGGTTTTGACCTAGAGCAACCAATTCTCCTTTCATCCCTAAATTAAACAACAGTCATATGAAATGCACCTCAAGTATTCAAGCGAAATCTGACAGCATCGATGTTCGAAGTTGTGGAATATCGTTAACGAATTTCGATGAAAACAGTAAAAGTCATATTAATTCAATCATGCATTGGTTAAAGCTAAATCGGACAAAATGTAGAGAGTTTTGATGATTATAGATTGTGAGGTGAAGAAATTACATGCGTAGAAGGTGAGAATGTTGTTGAGCGTGAGTAATTGGAGAATTGTGAAGCGTTGAAAGAGGATGAAAATTGAAAAATGGTATGGAGTTTGGGGAAGATTGGCCTGCAAGCTTGAAAACTTTGAGGGTACATTGGTGGGCCACATGTTTCAAACACGACAACGCACCTCATGCTTATTTCCGGCAACTTCTTCTAACATCATTTTTATTTTGTGTAATTTGGTGTAATAAGGGGAGCAGCTGATAATCTTTGGATCAAGTGTTTAAGTTTAGATACCGTTATGATTTTATAAAAATAGATAAAAGTTTAGAGTTCAAGTCTTATTTGTGATAAAAAAAATAAAGAGGTGGTCTTAAGTTTCGTATTTGAGTAATGAAAATAATTGGGTGGGCTAGTGCCCCGTCAGTGATCCAGTTAGTCGTTCAAAAAAAAAAAAAGGTGGAGCGAACACTCATCAATTATTAAGGGTAGAGTTATAGTAGAAGGTATATTTAATCTAAAAAGCTCTAAAGCACCAAAGCCCCAGAAACAGGGGAGTACCCGTTTCGAGTACTTTCTGAAACTGGAAATGCGGCCGAAACGTTTCGAGGGCGTATCGGTATCGGGGGTAATATACGGGGACGTTTCGGGTAAGTTTCCTCGGAGTTTCGAATTAAATTTAGGGTTTCAACTTAAAACCTTTTATATTGCCTTAAACCGCCACCGCCTAATCGCCTCCTTCTATCGAATTTTGTGTGTGAAACTCAATAGCATCATCATCGTGATTCAACATCATCATCGATTCAATCATTCAAGTCTTCAATTCTTCATTCTTCAACAGACTCCTTCGTCGTGATTCAACATCATCATCGATTCACTATTTCACTATGACTAGGTGATTGGGTCTGCACCGAAAAGCTACTGTGGGTTTTTGCCTCCTTCAAAGAAACCATAAATTCAATGCATTTTGGCCTCTCATTCTTTTAATCGCTACTGCGGTATGTGGTTTATAATGGAACAATAAAATATATATTATGGTTAACTTTTGGCATTAGTTAAATGGAACAATAAAATATTATGATATTAATTGTGTTGAACTTGATTGTTTATTGTCTGGGTGCCATAAACTGACCAGAAGCAAAAAACAAGGAAACAACTTTTTGCGGGTGTAGAAGACTTCAATCGATGATGGCTTCTCAAGAAACACAAGGATCATCAACATCAGTAGAAGAACCTCCATTGTGAGAGTATGTGACTAAAATCGAAAAACAAGGTAATGGAGAAACATGGAAATTCAAGTGCAATTTTTGCAGTGAAATCAGACATGGATCATATTCAAGGGTTAGAGCATATTTGCTTGGTATAAAAGGTAATGATCATTGATTCGTATTCTATGTTGATTGTGTCATACTATTATATTATATGATTCATTGATTCATATTGTATGCTTATACATTATAACTTGTATGGAACATTGGAACATATAGGTCTTCGTATTAGTATATGCAAGAAAGCAACAGCAGGTGACAAACTTGAGATGAAACGGTTAGAAGATGCGCATGAAAAGAAGAAAGCCAAGTCGAAAGCAAAAGAAGTCGGGTTGCCATGTGAATCTCGTGTTGGATTTAAGAAAAGAAAAGGTATTTTAAACCCTATTGAAAGAGCTTTTGGTGTTGAAATTAAAGACCTCTGGATCAAGAAATAGCTAGGATGTTTTATACCAGAGGTTTACCTTTTAATCTTGCAATAAATCCTCACTATGTAAGGGTTTTTCAGTTTGTTTCTAACAACAAATTTGATGGTTATGTCCCTCCTGGTTACAATAAGCTTAGAACAATCTTACTACAAAAAGAAAAAGATAATCTTCATAGGCTATTAGAACCACTTAGGTCTACATGGAAAATAAAAGGTACTATTGTGAGTGATGGTTGGAGTGATCCTACAAGAAAGCCTCTGATCAATATCATGGCTACCTCAGGTAATGGTCCTTTGTTTCTAAAGGCAGTTAATTGTTTTGGGGAAGTAAAAGATCGCTTTTTTATTGCTGATTTGATGAAAGAAGTCATTAGTGATATTGGTCATCAAAAAATTATGCAAATCATTACTGACAATGCAGCAAATTGTAAGGCGGTTGGAGAGATTATAGAGAGTCAGTTTCCTCACATCTATTAGACACCATGTGTTGTTCATACACTTAATCTTGCTTTGAAGAACAAATGAAACAACATATGAAGAGTGCAAATGGATAAAAGAAGTTCACGAAGATGTGCTTGCAATAAATTTTTTTATCATGAATCATAACATGAGACTATCGATTTTTAGCAAGTTTACTTCTCTTAGATTGCTTTCGGTTGCAGATACTCACTTTGCCTTCATCATTATGATGCTTAAGAGATTGAAACTAATCAAAAGGGGTCTTCAAGCTATGGTCATAAGCGAAGAATGTATTCTTATAGAGAAGATGACACTGTAAAAGTAAGCTTTGTTAAAGAAAAAATTTGGATGATGAATGGTGGGAAAAAGTATCATATTCTTAGTTTCACTGGACCTATATAGAGATGATTAGAGTTTGTGACACCGACAAGCCATGTTTCACTTGGTCCATGAGATGTGGGATTCGATGATTGAGAAAGTAAAGTTGAGATCTACAAGAAAGAAAAACGTTCGGCATCTGATTTAAGTATCTTTTATGATGTTTTTGCATGATATTTAGTGGCTAGATGGGCGAAAAATAACACTCCCCTACATTGTTCAGTTCACTCTTTAAATCCAAGTATATGATTTTAAACTATGCTTGATTTCTATTATTTACTTTTTTTTTCTAATGAAGATGAGTATGAGAAAGTTCTTGATGAATATGCATTTTTTCAATGAAGAGTGGTCCTTTAAAGGATTTAACAAGCATTTCACAAATGGCTAGTATGGAACCCAAGAACTGGTAGGCAAACTTTGGTGCTCAAACTTCTTTCCTCCAGACTTTGGCTTTTAGATTACTTGGACGACCTAGTTCTTCTTCTTGTGCTGACCGTAATTGGAGTACTTATGCTTTATTCACTCGCTTAGGAGGAACAGGTTGATTACAAGTCGTGCTCAAGACTTGGTTTACATCCACAATAATCTTCGAAATTTTGTCAAGGAATCCGAATGATGCTGTAAAGATGTGGGACGTGGGTGGAGATGCTTTTGATTCAATGGAAGATGTAGGGTTTTTAGAGGTTGTTGATCTCACACTAGATGAACCAGGATATGAAATGATTTGATTATTGATAATTATTACCTAAAGAATTTGTTTATACTTTAGTGTCTACTTTGGAAATTGTTTGATATATTCTTATTCTTTATATTTTTTAATTTGTTTAATACTTTAGTGTCTACTTTGAAATTGTTTGATATATTCTTATTCTTTATATTTTTTTTGCCGTACCCATATCTAGAATTTTTAATATTTGTCATTCCCCTTACCTACCTCCCGCACCCGTTCTGTTGCTACCTAGTTAAAAAGTATATGAAGGATTGTGGGCTTAACACGTGTATTTCTATTGTTAAAAGGGGATGGTATTTTAGTCATTGTGTCAAATACGTAACCTTATTGTGTCTTATACGTTTATTGTCTCAAATATCAGTTCATAGTATCATATATTTTACATCATTTGTTATATGTAACCATCATTATGTTTTACGGTTTAGATCATTTTTATGTTATTTTTGTCATTATTTCTATAGATTATATAAATATATTATCTATCATTGTGTTTTACTATTAGAAATACACAATAATACTTTCACCAATGTTTTTTTTTCAAAAATCTTAGTGTTGAAGATAACACAATATGTTATTTTATCATTGTTTTCTATAGATTATATGAACTTGTTATTATATATCATTGTCTTTTACAAATAGAAGTACATAATAATCACTAGTGTATTTTTCATAACTCATGGTGTTCAAGATAGCACAATGTGTTATTTTGTCATTGTTAGTTATAGATTATATAAATTTGTTATCTATCATTATGTTTTATAATTAGAAGCACACAATTATGTTATTTCACTAATTTATTTTACAAAATTTTTATTGTTCAATATAACACAATTTCTATAAAAAAACAATGAGACATTGTGTTACTGTGAGAATCCAGGGATCGGTATATGAATTATCAGATTTGATTTTAACAAGTATTGATCGCGGAATTACCAGTACTTGCTGTTTAATTGATTAATGCACTTGAAATCGATCAAACAGTATCAAAACAATCAAATCAATATAACACAATTTCTATAAAAAAACAATGAGACATTGTGTTACTGTGAGAATCCAGGGATCGGTATATGAATTATCAGATTTGATTTTAACAAGTATGATCGCGGAATTACAGTACTTGCTGTTAATTGATTAATGCACTTGAAATCGATCAAACAGTATAAAAAACAATCAAATATAATAATAATCAAACCGATGCTCAATAATTACAATCAATCAATTGTATGCCTCTGCTGATTGATTCTATTTTTGTGATTGTTATACGATCTAATGTTGCTTGATCGTATGTTCTTTTTACAGTTCTTGATCTGTGTTAATAGAGATCTTATTCTGTTCCTAAAATATTGCTAATCTTTCGCTATCATGTTGCTATAATTAAGCTAACTCCTATAGCTATCTGAATCCTTGCCATATTTATCGGCATAGGAGTTCGTGATTTACAATGAAATAAACACAAAATAATATGTTGATGTGATGTAATATCTTCGCTTGAATTAATGTCTTCTGCTATCATTAATGTGTTGCTGCCACATGACTGTTGACTTTCTGTTGACTTTCTGTGACTACTTGATGATGCGGAATCATTCAAGTGTTAAACAGTCTTCCGTAGGAATTTATTCTTCTGCAGGAAGTGCTTGTTCTTCAGTGATTGTGCTTCCGCAGTAGTTCTTGTTCTTCAGAAGCAAGCTCTCCTTCTGCAGCTCCACTTGATCTTTGGACTTGTTCAGCTGTTGTTGTTCTTCCGCAGGAGATTTACGGATGTACACTTCAGTTGTATTACTGAGAACATCTATGGAAGAGTGATTGTACATTTAGGTTGTTCTAACACTTTGTCAATTTTCACAAATTGACTACATTTAATGTTTCCTGCAATCACATATAAATAAAACACATATATTAGAAAGATACAATATTCATGCAATTCATAAATCATCATGTACTCAATGCATTATATTATATCATCAAAATTATAATTACAAAAAGTGATTACAAGAGTTTGATCTATCATCTAAACCTATACAAGACATCTAGACCTAACAATACTCCCCTTTAGTTTAGACTCTAGTAATCATGGGTTTAGGTCTTCAGTTCTTGCACTCTTGCCAAAATCTTGGTATTGAAGTAGTTCACGGCATTCTTTTGATCTTCATACTTATACTTGATCGCGTCTACTCATTCTCTTCAAAGTCTTGGATTTCAAACCAGGATATCCTCTTTAGTGGTGAGTGTTGCAAACAACACTATGTTAGACACCACCTCCAATTCATCATGATCTGAAATCCATTAGTTCTGTTATGTGCTTGATCTCTGTTCCCATTAATTGCCCATCCTCAAAACTTTCTTCTTATGTGCCTTAGCATGTAGTTTGTCTATGACTTGAATCAGATGAACATATAGGCACAGGTCATTCTGAGCAGTTTGGTCATTCAACTTTGAAGAATTTATCATGTAAAGTATGATGTGTAGCTTGGGTGCAGGAGTTTGATCTCCACAGGGTCAATTAGCCTTATGCTTGAGGCTTCTTCTGGGGATCATTCCTATTGCAGCACTAACACTTTAGTCTTTTCAACATAACCCTATTCAGTGATAGGGAAAGAGAACTGGTTTTCCCTCAATCACTTTTATAGCTGTATTGGCCATGTCATCATATCCAGTTCTGTGTTTGAATTCAGCATCAACAAGTTGAGAACTGGAATGAGACCTTCTCTAACTTCTTTTTCTGTGCTCAGCATTACTCTTTTGCTTCTTTGAGCACATCCCCTTTGAACTTATGACTCAGCTTGGGCATAAGTCCAAAGAAGTCTAACCTCTTGACTGATAGATCAGCATCTGGTAATGTGAGAATGATTTCCACCAAGGGAAAGTATTGGATCATACCAGATGCTCTTTATAATCATAGCATAATCCCAGTCTGAGTCAAATTTCATGTTATTATCTTGTTTTTCGGCTGCACTTGGAGTTGTCATTAGATCAAAAAGTCGAATTAAAGTAGTCTTATTCAGTGATCTCTGACAGCCGTGCCCAGAGGCCAAATCTTGTTTGGAATCATATCCCTGGGCTCTTATCATTTGTTCAGTTCCTCTGTGCATGTCTTTGATTCAACTACAGTTGACTCAGCAGGAGTTGATCAGACTGATGTTGATGAGTAGGATTAGGAGCCCCAGTCCTGAACTTAACTCCTGTGTCAGCTCAGTATTCATCACATATTCCATCATTCTTTTAAGCTCACCAACTGTTCTTCCCTTGAGTTCATGCTGCTTATAATTGTGACTTTGTAACCAGTAGATCATGTTGTATCTTATCAGTTTGGCTATGTGACAATGTCCTAACTCCTTTCTGATCTCTATTGCCTTGAACTTGGAGAAGTTTCATAGTTGCATGCAGGGAGCATCATTCTAATAGCATCAAACTCTTTCAGTGTTTGAATCAACTCAGACATGTTAATCTTCTCCACCTTGTCATAGGGAAAAGCCATTATTAATTAGGTCCATGAACATGGCACAGTGAGGTCTTTCTTTAGAATGTCTTTGTTGTTAACAATTCATTATCTTCAACTTCTTCAGAACTTCAGCAGGGTCTCTTTTTCAGTTCTTCCCACTCGTCTCATGTCTTCTTTACTTTGTTTCACTAGGGCTAAATGCTCTGGTGAATCTAGTTTTATTCTTTTTGGTGATTCACCAGCAACATCAGTTGTTTTCCCCAGGTATTTCCTTTTTCTACTGTAAGTGATCATGGTTGACTCACTTTTGATTAATTCAGCTTTCTCAGCTATCAGTCTGTCTTTCTCATCAGCTCTTCTTTATTTTCCTCAACTTTCTAATTTCCTGTTGCTCTTGATGATCAAATTGTTGTATTTAGCTACCAAGTAGCTCTTACTGACATTAATTTCCTCATCCTTCAAGTCATCTTCATTGTAGGCCACAATCTCAACAAACTCATCTTTCTCTTGTACCACTTCCTCCCCTTTTCTCCCTTAGTCTCTATATACATCTCCTCAGTAGTGCCTTCTAGAATTTCCTCAGTCTCTTCTAGATTGAGTATCTCAGTGTGAGCAGGGCTTTACTGACTGGGAGACTGGTTCAGTGAGTGTGGGTGACACAATTGGCTCAGTGGGTGATAGGATGGGTTCAGGAGAGATTGGCTCAATGGCATTGGAGTCATTGGATGTTACATAGTGTGTGGGTGTGAACTGAATGACCTCTTCACCAACTACTTCAGTTGACATAGTGTTGACTGTTGTTTGTGAGAGGTCAGGGGAGATTGGTTGTGTGTGTTCACTTGAAGAGGAGATCAAGTAAGTTATTGGTGATGATGGTGGTTGGGGTTCTTGATGATGTGCTGTAGATGGTTCAGCAGCTGGTGATTGATGTTGGGAGTGTGCATGGGATTCAGCTGGTGAGTTTTGCTCTTCAGGTTCTTCAACCACAGCAGTTCTTGAGGTATTTCCTCAGTCTCATCTAGTACATGGGCAAAATAGCTCTACACCTCCTCCCTGATATTGCCCTGTTAGTTTATTAAGCAGAGATCTTCCTAGGGTGTTTGAACAAAGATATCACCTCTCTTTCAATGCTCCGTAGTTGATCATTGATGATGAGCTGAATGAATCTTGGAAACATGAACATTTTGTTGTCTTTCTGCACACGTATGTGATCACACAGGCAGTTGAGGATATACTTGGAGTAGTTGTACTTTCTCCCTTCAAAGATACCAATGATTCCGGAAGATATATGCCTAGAAAATCTATCCAACCCTGACTTCCGGTTGGATATACACTTTAGATAAGTGTGGCATAGGAATCGATACGGTTTGCACAGCCTGCCCTTCTTGATCTCACCATTGTGGTAGTCACCGTCGTATCCCATTAGTCCAAACACTTTCTGAATGTATTCATGGTCGAATACATCAGGGTGGCCTTCTTCATCATCTCCGAATTCCAGTGCCCTTCGGACTGCACGTTCGTCTATCCGCAATTGTTGAGTTCTGATAGTTGCATAAATGACTTGTGCTTCATCTTCTTCCTCCACTATTGCTGTGTTCCAGAAGTCGATCATGTGTGTTTGAAAGATAAGCAGGTCTACAGTTAGTGCATAGAAGAGTCTTGTTCTTCTCAAGTAGCGGATGATGGTTCTGCATTCATCTTCCACGTCTGGATTTAGGAACGCGCACATGTTATGGTCCTTTACAAACCGATTAGCCATAGTGGCTGTGATGTTTGAGTTGTGTGGGTATTGTTGTGTGAGACAAGCTCGAATTTGTAGTACAAGATGCAGAAGGGGGTTTTGGATGAGAGGATTTCAAGGTCGGAAAGTGTTTTGAAAGTGAATAGAATGGCCAACGGTCGAGGTACCCTTTTATACTTTTACAGGCTGTCTAACCTCATCCTAATGACGTGGGACCCATTTACCCTTTTTACCCCTCCGAGGTTATCAGTATAATCAATGTCTATAAGTAATTAATATTTATGCAAGGCAGACATTTATTTTGAATCTTCCGTAGAATATCTACGAAGTCAAGATTCCTCTGTTTCAATCTGTCTTTCGCAGAACATCTACGGAGAACAGATATCCTGATTTATCCTCATTTTTGTTTGAAACATCTTTCAAAAGTGATGTTAAATGTTGATAAACTTTTCTTCTGAAGTTGGTTTTGTTAAACACTTTCTTCCGAAGTTATTTTCTTGATTTTGCTGAAAACTTTCTTCGAAGTTTATTTAATAAAATCTCTTCGAAGGTAAATTTCTTCGAAGGTACTGAAGTATCTTCCGAAGTAACATTTAACTCTTCTTCCGAAGGTAAAAGTTTAATGAAAAAATCTTCGAAGGAAAAATTAATTTAACTGTATGAACTAACACATAGTTAGTCCATTTGTGGTTTGCTGTTGGACCTTATGACTTTGCTTCATGGCAATTGTGCAAAAGTAGTTGAACACTTCGGATATCCTGCAGCCAAGTTAGTGCTCAAGTTCCAATTTTCTTCATATCATTATGTTAAATTTTAGTTAAACTCAGTTTCATGCTTTGACTACTCCCCCTAAATTTATGATTAATCATAAACTTATTATGAATCAAAATTTATAAGGTGAATAACATGAAAACAGTTAATTTGTTCAACTATAATCATAAATTAGAACACAAACCTTGGTGAATGTTTGTTACCAGGCAAGTATATCATATAACAGGATCATACTATAATCTAGACAATTTCCTGAATATTATATGTGAGGTTATCGCATACTTGATCTAGTGCTGATTGCAAATATGTTGATCCGCAGAAATTCAGTCAAGAGTGTATATTCAACTTATCATGCTGGTTATCATGTTTTGGTAAGAATTATAGATAGCAAAGATGAACTCATCATTGAAGTTGCGTGTAAGTTACTCCTCCAGAAGTGAATCAAGTTATCACTTTATCACACTTAAACTATGTTCCGTAGATTATAAGCTCTATCTTAAGATTTCTTTGAAATCTTATTAATGCTGAGATGATTGGCATGCTCTGGAATAATTATACAGTTGATCACATTGGATTCTTTTAGAGCAGTTCCTTTTAGAACTTTTGATGATCAGCATCAGGTCACCTGGTCTTTACTTACGTAAAACAGAGGTGACTGTTGACCCAGGTCTTTGCTCACGCAAAACAAAGGGTCATGATGCACAAAGATAGAGGTTATAAGGTGTTACAACATAGTAAGTGTGTGTGGGTGTTAACATGATCACATCCGGATTAGACTTACTTGAATGCTTCTCACAATGACTTGTCCACTCTTAGTCACCTTGACTTTATGTTGAGCATGACATTGTTTATTTTCCAATCAAGCTGAACCTATTCACATATCAAACGTATCTGATCAGTAGGTAGTAGTTGGGTACAGATCAGGAGTGAGTGTCCAGTTATAGTGTACTATCATATCCATAGTATATCAACTGCCTTATGTAGTTTTTAAAAAAATGTGTGCCTTTCTCATAAGATTACAAGTAATGGACAAATATTTCTATTGTTATTGTGATCTAATCTAAGTTGAGCATGCCTAAGGACTCAATTAAGAAATTAAATCTAACTGAATCAAAGGCTTTAGTGAATAAATCAGCAAGTTGATTTGTTGTGTCCACTTTGATCAACTTGATTAGACCTTTTTCTGAACTTTCCCTCAGAAAATGGTATCTGATTTCAATGTGTTTAGTTTTACTATGTTGTACTGGATTGGCTATGATGAACATAGCAGCTGAGTTATCTATGTAAACTGGAGTTTGAAGAAAATTGTAACCATAGTCAAGTAATTGGTTTTGCAACCATAGAACCTGAGACCCAGCTGAAGCATCTATGTACTCAGCCTCAGCTGTGGATACTGAAACATTAGTCTGCTTTTTGCACTGCCAAGAAACAAGTCTTGGTCCAATGAATTAACAACCCCCAGTTGTTGATTTTCTGTTGTTGTTGCATCCTCCAAAGTCACTGTCTGAGTAAGAGTACAGTTTGAAGTCTCCTTCTTTGGGATACCATAGTCCAAGTGCAAGTTTCCCTTTGAGATATCTGAAAATTCTTTTTACTGCATTCAAGTGAGACTCCTTTAGGTCGGTTTGATACCTAGCACAAATACACACAGCAAACATTATATCAGGTCTACTAGCAGTTAAGTACATTAATGATCCTATCATAGATCTATATAGTCTTTGGTCAACAGACTTCCCTGTTGGATCTGGTAAGATTTTCTCTGTGGTTGATGCTGGTGTTTTGCATGATGAAGACTCAGCAAGGTTAAATTTCTTCAGGATTTGAAGCACATACTCTTGATTGATGAAGATGCCATCCTGATGCTGATGAACTTGTAGACCCAGGAGAAAGTTAATTCTCCCATGGAGCTCATTTGAAATTCAGATTGCATCAAAGCTTCAAAATCTTCACACAATCTCTTGTTGTTGATCCAAATATGATGTCATCAACATATATTTGCACAACTAAGAGATCTTGATGTTCATGTTTGAGGAAGAGTGTCTGGTCAATTGTACCTCTTTTGTAGCCATGCTTCAGTAGGAATGACGACAATGTTTCATACCATTTCCTTGGTGCTTGATGAAGACCATACAATGCTTTGTCAAGTTTGTACACTCTGTGAGGGTAGTGAGGGTCTTCAAAGCCTGGTGGTTGAGAAAATACCTCTTCATCAATTTTGCCATATAAGAAGCACACTTACATACATCCATTTGGTAAACTGTGAATCTCTTATATGATGCATAGGCTAGAAATACTCTTATAGCCTCAATCCTTGCAACTGGTGCAAAGACTTCATCATAGTCTATTCCTTCTTCCTGTGTATATCCTTGTGCTATTAGCCTTGCTTTATTTCTGACAATTATTCCTCTGTCATCTAGTTTGTTTTTGAATAACCATCTAGTGCCAATTGGATATTGGCCTTCAGGTAGATCAACTGGGTTCCAGACTTTCTGCTTCCTGAATTGCTGAAGTTCTTCTTTCATTGCTTCAATCCTGCTATTGTCTTTTAGGGCTTCAGTGATGTTAGGAGGAACTGCTTATGATAGAAAGCAGGAGAACAGACAAGTGTTGGCAGCTCCCCCTTGCCTTCTTGTAGTTCTGCTGTTGAGTTCACCAATCATGTTGTCAATTGGATGATCCTTATGAATCCTAACTGTTGGAACATTTTGAACTTGGATAGATGAATCCAAGTTTGTGATAGAAGGATTCGGCTGTGATGGTGAATAAGCAAAGTAATCTTACTCCCTAGTGTAGTGATCTTCCGTAGCAATTAAAGGATCAGTTGCAGAGTCTGTAATTGGTGTATCTGCATGTGCATTGATGTTGGGATACTTTCTAAAGTGTGAGGAACTTTAGGAGTTTCAGTGCATCATCTGCAGAAGTGGGAACATCTACGAAGTGGAAGGAACCTCTGTGGAGGGAGGTACTTCTGAAGTAGATTGTACTTCTGCTGATGTAGAAGTTTCAAGGACATCAGACATGTCTTTACTTGTTTGAGCTGAAGCACTAGGATCATTGTGTCTTTGAGTATCTGTGTGAACTTGTCTTGGTGGACCAGCAGTCTATTATACACCCATGTTTGGAGGAACATAAGGATAACATGTATCCGTAGCACCTGTCACATTGAGATAGCCAGTGTTAAATGAGTTAGTTAATGCTGCTATATCAAACAACCAAGATGATCCTTTCACAGACTGTGTAACAAGGATTCATCAAATGACATATTAGGAGTTTTTCTTCCACAATGTTATCATGTGGGACATATACTCTGTATGACTTAGATGTTGAGGAATACCCAATAAAGAAACCATCATATGCCTTTTCAGCAAACTTTTCTAATTGTTCTTTAGTGTTTATGACGACACATGACACCAAAAGCTCTAAGATATCCTATGAAGGTTTTCTTTTAAACAAAAGTTCATAGGGTGTTTGTTGTGTTCTTTGACTATTAATTTCCTGTTTTGAACAGTGCATGCTGTATTCACTACTTCAGCCAAAATGTTATTGGTATTTTGAATCAGCCACATTGTTTCTTGCTGCTTCAATTAGAGTTCTGTTTCTTCTTTCAGCCACTCCATTCTGTTGTGGAGTTCTTGGAGCACTAAATTGCCTAGCTATGCCTTTGTCCCTGCAAAATGAGTCTAAGACATAATTAACAAATTCAGTTCCATTATCACTTCGTAAAATTTTGACTTTTAGATCAAGTTGATTTTCTATATTGGTGATAAACTCCATTAATATTTTTGATGTTTCACTTTTGTGTTTTAAGAAAAATACCCAAGTGAATCTAGTGAAATCATCAACAATCACCAAACAGTATTGCCTTTTTCCAATACTTAATACATTAGTTGGACCAAAAAGATCCATGTGTAATAACTTCAGTGTGTTTTGTGTTAGTGTTAATTATTTTGGATTTATATGACACTTTGTGTTGTTTTCCTTTAGAACATGATAAACATTATTAGAACAGAAATTCTTTCTTAGGAACACCAATGACTAAGTCATTTTTCACCAGTTTATTCATGTTTTTTATGTTGGAGTGAGCCATCCTTCTATGCCACAGTTGAGATTCATCTTCTGATGATTTGAAAATCAGGCATGTTTCTTTACTTGTTATTGCTGTATTGTTTATGTCCAACACATAAGTGTTGCCTTTTCTTGGTGCTTTGAGAAGGATCCAGTCTTCTGGAATTTTATAACTTGGCTTGAGAATGTAACAATTAGAGTTGTCAAAGAAGTAGTATAGTTTTGATCACAAATTTGAGATACACTTAGTAAATTAAATTGTAAATTTTCACAAAATTGACTTTCTCAAATTTGAGAACTCTATTGGTTACCATTCCTTCACCAGTGATTTTACCCCTTCTTATCCCCACAAATGCTACATATGAAGCATATTTATGTTTGAAGTCATGGAGGAGAGAACAGTTTCCTGTCATGTGTCTGGAACAGCCACTGTCAACATACCACTTGTTGTCAGTCCTCCTTGGATGTTCCTACAAACATAATGAACTTAATTAGAGGAGGAGCCCAAGCCTTGATGGTCTTGGGCTTGCCATTATTATCTAATATAGTAACTTTCTCATGAATGAGCCTTGATGTTTCTAAATTAATTTTAATATCAGTTGATTCATTATGTTTGTTTTGGTGAGGATCATTTTGGTGATGATGTTGAGGTATTTTTATCTTGATTCATACTGACTTGGTCAGTCATTCCTTCCTTCAGTGACTTCTTCTTTGATCCTGATGTTGAGGATTGCCCAGAAAATGTTTCTGCATCCTTTGATTTAACTGAGGTACATGATTGCCTTTGTCAAGTGATCAACGAAGTCATCATCTTCTTCAAGTGCTACCTTTTTGTGAGGTGTTTTGCTTTGAAATTGTTGTTTGTCCTTCTTTTTCTTTGTTTGCGTCTCAACAGCTGTTATCCTTATCTTGGAAGCTTTCTGCTTTTGTTATTGCTTCTTTTGTTTTGAGACTTTTGAATCATCATCCTTAGAAGATTGTGAGTCTGATTCAGTGGTCTCTGCTAGCTTCTTCTTGAGGATCTTTGTTTTGTTCCTTTTTTTGAAGAAGCATTTCTAAGTTGAGTGATTGTGTTTGTTGCATATTGCACATTTTGTTGAAGTAACAATCAGAAGTCATGTTATTATTCATATTACATATTGAGCATAGCTGCTGAAGTAGCACTCTTCTGTGCTATGATTGTGCATATCACACTATTTATAGTACTTCTCTACAGCTTCACTATCAGAAGCAGACTTTACCTTTGCCTTTTTCTTACTCAGTGCCTTCTTTTGCTTCTTCAACTCCTTCACCTTGTTGATGCTGGATGAAGCTTTAGCAGATTCTTTCTTATTTCGTATTTCTTCTACGGATGATTGTTTATGAATTTTCTTGGATTTTACAGCTCTCAGAGACTACTTCCGTAGGAGATCTGCTGAAGTGAATTTGTTATCTTCCGAAGCTCTTTTTGCTGATTTTCTTTTGTTTTGATTGTTGAGAGCATGAATGCCTTCATTCAGTTGACCAATCCTTGTGTAAATGGTCTTCAACAGATTTCTTTGTTTTAGTGGGTAAGAGAGCTTGATTTCATCCAACACTTTGGGAATTAGATGTTCATTTAAAACAGTTTTATCATTACCCAAACTGGTATTATGAGGCTCATCATTATCCTCATCCAGATCATCACAGTTATCATAATCAAATTCTGATTAACTTTGTTTTAAAAGTTGATGATTCAGAATCATATGATTTAGTGTCATTAGTTACATCATTATGATTTTTATCTGTTGACTCAGATTTGGTACTAGACATAAAGTGATTAGATAGGCTGTTAATCATGGACTCAGGTAAAGGAGTGTAATTATCATTTACTAGTGGTGCAACAGCATGAAATCCCAAACCTGATCTGTTCTTTGACTCAATATGAGAGTTTAATAGTTTCTCGCTGTGATGACAGTTAGAATTTTTGAAGTTTCACTTCAGTAATGCATGATCTAACATAGACTTAGTTAAAGACGTAGTCAAATGCTCAACTTGTGCTTTCAAATTGTAATTTTCAGATAAAAGTTTATCTAAATCCTTTTGTAAAGAATTGATTTTGACTTGATAAAGTTTATGTTCTCTTACATGTGATTCATTTAAAAGTAGAGTTTCTTTTACTTTATCGGCTAACTGTTGAGCATGTGTTCTATATCTTTCAACTTCAACAATACAAGTGGAAGAACATAACCTTTCTCTTACCTCTGTGGCCATTGGTGGAACTTTGTTTTCCATGTTAGCCATCAAAGCTTGATTTTCCTCCAGCACTTCCTTTTCATACATGCTCCAATCACAAGTACCATCTTGCAAATAATTAAACCAGATTCTTTAGCATTGTTAGTACCTGTAGTATTGCTTGTTGTTGGTGGGGATGAATTGGTTAGTTGAGCTTATGTAAAACTTCTTTGACTAGGCTGTCTTGAGTCATTTGATTGTTGTTGATTGTTGTTACACTCCCTTGAGAAGTGTCCATATAAATTGCACTTAAAGCATCTTACTTTGGACTTGACAACACTAATTTTAGTTGATCTTCCTCCTACATACAGTCCTTTGTTCCTCTTCAGGTACATCTTGGCTCTGTAGGCGATCATGGCCATTTGCCATTGTAGATCCAACTCTTCTACCTCATTAGGATGAAGTTCTTCTAGATCTTGTTGACAGAAGTGGGCAGGAGTCAAAGTGCTTCCCAGATAAGCCTGAAAGCTTGAACTAAAGGCTGCAAAAGCAGCTTTTCTGTTCTTCTGATTCCAAAATCACAGTAATTGGTTCTGTTTGATTGTTGTTCTTTTTATTCTTGGAGTCATCAGCTTTTCCTTTAGACTTTCTGTGTTGATTGTTTTGAGTACTTGATTTGGAAGACTTGGCAGCATAAAAGCTTGTTTCTTCTTCATGTTCACTCTCATCACAAGAGTTATCTTCATCTTCATTGGAGATGAATGCACTTCCAGCATTCTTTAACTCTTTGAATTGATAAGGTTCTATAGGTGCTTTCACACTCTTGTTTCTGGTCTTTTCATCTAGCTCCATAGCTTCAACCTTCGCAACCAGTGTGTCTAGTCCTATTTCCTTCAAATCAATAGTGTTCTTGAACATAGACACAGTCTGTGTCCAACTTTCTGGTAAGGCATGAAGCATCTTTTTGTTCAGCTCTTCATTGTTGTACTTAAGTTCAAAGATGTTCATCTCTGTAACAAGTTACATAAATCTATGCAATTTTTAAGGAACTAACTCACCCACAATATGATGAAAGGTTTCATATTATGAGCGAAGAGTATCCTTCTTTATGCTCCTAATCTCGTCACTTCCTTCACACCGTGTGTGCAGTATTCTCCATAATGAGTGAGTTATTTTGTATGATTCACACCTGATCAAAAGATCTTTAGGTAAAGCCATAGTAAGCATGCTATAGGCTTTGATGTCAATCTTGACTTTCTTAGCATCATCAGGTGACAGATTTTTCAGACTTATGGGTTGATTATTATCCTTATAATCCGCTCCTAACGCAGGCGGAATATAAGGTCCTTCAGTAATCGAAACCCATAAATCAGAATCTGTATAATTAACATGATTCCTGAACCTGATTTTCCAAGTTTTGAAATCAGATATGTTTTCCAGTTTAGAAGGTTGATAAGCACCAACAACTGAATTACTCATGTTAATTTATTTTGAAAAAGCAACAACTCTGTTTTAGCAAAAATTGATTAAACAAATCAAACCGATAGATCAATTGATCTGGATCAATGAGCACCAGGCTCTGATACCACTTGTGAGAATCCAGGGATCGATATATGAATTATCAGATTTGATTTTAACAAGTATTGATCGCGGAATTACCAGTACTTGTTGTTTAATTGATTAATGCACTTGAAATCGATCAAACAGTATAAAAAACAATCAAAATATAATAATAATCAAACCAAGATTGCTCGATAATTACAATCAATCGATTGTAATGCCTCTGCTGGTATATGCTATTGTTGTGATTGTTATATGATCTAATGTTGCTTGATCGTATGTTCTTTTTTTTACATGTTCTTGATCTCTTGTTATATAGAGATCTTATTCTTTTCCTAAAACATTACTAATCTTTCGCTATCATGTTGCTATAATTAAGCTAACTTCCTATAGCTATCCGAATCCTTGCCACATTTATCGACATAGGAGTTCGTGATTTACAATGAAATAAACACAAATAATATTGTTGACGTGATGTAATATCTTCGCTTGAATTAAATGTCTTCTGCTATCATTAATGTTGTTGATCTGCCACGTTGATTTGTTGACTTTCTGTTGACTACTTGATGATGCGGAATCATTCAAGTGTTAAACAGTCTTCCGTAGGAATTTATTCTTCCACAGGAAGTGCTTGTTCTTCAGTGATTGTGCTTCCGCAGGAGTTCTTGTTCTTCAGCAGCAAGCTCTCCTTCAGCAGCTCCACTTGATCTTTGAACTTGTTCAGCTGTTGTTGTTCTTCCGTAGGAGATCTACGGATGTACACTTCAGTTGTATTACTGAGAACATCTACGGAAGAGTGATTTGTACACTTCAGTTGTTCTAACACTTAGTCAATTTTTCCAAATTGACTACATTTAATGTTTCCTGTAATCACACATAAATCAACACATATATTATGAGATACAATATATCATGCTATTCATAAACTCATCATGTACTTAATGCATTATATTATATCATCAAAATTATAATTACAAAGAGTGATTACAAGAGTTTGATCTATCATCTAAACCTATACAAGACATCTAGACCTAACAGTTACTTTGTCATTGTTTTTAATGCATTAGATTAAATAGTTGTTAGTTTATTATTATGTTTTACATATTGAAAATCATCATTTTAGAAAAACACAATAGTATTCAGAAAAACACAATAACTAACAAAATTACACAATGAACTGCATTAAAGGCACAATGACGGGATATCAGCTTAAAAAGGTAAAAAAGTTATTATATTTTTGTATAACAATATTGTACGCGTTTTAGAAACAAAAACACTCGTTTTTAAGGTGTAATTTTTATAAAAAATAATGTAGTATATAAAAGTTATGAATGTTTAAAAAAATAAGGGAACTTGCAAAAGATCTCAATAAAAATAGCTATTCCTAAAATACGTCTCTAACAGATTTTTTCTTGCAATTTGATCTTAACCATTGATTAAGGAGATTGATGGTTGAGCATACTTCTTACTCTTTTTAGTTTTTAGTGTTTTTTTTCTTGGACATTTTCCTAATTCTAAAATTAAAATGAAAAAATACTAAAGTATAAGGGGAGAAGGAGCTGGGATAGCCGGGGAAAAACCAGGGTCGGGTGTGAACACCACGCCCTCGAGTCTGTGGTCTTGTCACTTGATGAAAATTCACCAAGACTCACTGGTGCACAATCCAAGTCTTTTTTACCGTTGAACAATCAATTGACTGATGGAATTAGAAAATAATAAGTTTTACGAGAAATTGTAAAAATGATCATTCTTGTTTAAACATATTGCAAATTTGGTTGGTAGATTTTAAAAATTACAAATTTAGTTCAAACATTTAAGAGTTGATTGCAAGTTTAGTCCCAAGTGTTAGTGTTCATTATTTTTTAACGATTTAGGGCCTAAATCTGTAATATGAGTAGGGATTATTTGTGCAATTTCCTCTAAAATCGGAAAAATTAAAAAATTAAATTAAAGTTTAAAAATCAAATTTATTTTTTGTTTAAGCACACTACTCATTTTTTATTTTTTATTTATATTTATTTTTTATTGTTATTTTTATATTTTATTTAATTTTCAAATTTGATATATTTTTAAACCTTTGTTTATTTTATTTATTACGAACATTAGATTTTATTAACCTTTATTTGAATTTCTTAAATTTTTTAAATTTTATTTTCATTTTTTCAAATTTTTAATTTTTTTAAAATTTACATAGTTGGGTCCCTATGGTTCAACCATATTACAAATTTAGTTCCCAGATCGTTAAAAGCTAGCAGACACTAGGGACTAAACTTACAACTAACTCACAAATGTTTGAACTAAATTTACAATTTTAAAATTGAGAACCAAACTTTTCTAAATCTGTAACATTATGGCACCGCCTCATCATGATAAAGGTATTTTAATTGTTTTTTATTTAATTAGTTATAAAAATTAAAATGTAAATATAAATTTAAAAAAAATAAATTAAAAAATAAGGAAACGGGGAAAAACTAAAACGACATTATGTAAAATGAAAAAAAAAACTAGGAAAAATAATAAAAGCAAATGTGACGCTGATGTGTAACACGGGAAAAATGAAACGGTTATCAGTGACTTAATATAAATTAGTATAATTGTAAGTATAAAAACATGGTGGGAAAAAAAGTTATTGTTAAAAGAATAATTGAAGTTAACTTTATTTTTAGTTATGATAGTTTAACTTAAATAACTTTTTACTCCCTTAGTTTTAGTTTAACTTTTTTAATCATTATGATTTATTTTAATTCCAACTAAAGCCTGGTGTTTAAAGATGTTCATTTTTCATGTTAATTTTATTTAATTGACAATAACACTCTTATATAATTAAAAAAAATAAAAGAAAAAAAAAATCCTCTTTACTCTTTATAACCCCCTTAGTTTCTCTCTTTACTTTCAAGTCTTCATCTCTCATACCTGTAATTTCTAGTCGCCCCCCAATATATAGTTCAAGTAAAGAAAACTACACCCTGATCTTCCTCTTCACTACACACCCAGATTTGAACTCTTGCCAGAAATAGTGGAACAATTGACATAAACCTAAATTTATCTCTCTACTTCCAAGTTTTCATCTTTCTACCCTTGATTTATGATTTTATTCCTAATTTCAAAACTTAATATAGTAGGAAATAGTGGGGCAACCGAGAATAGGTATCGAGTTCTAGTTCTTATAATCAACCACTCCATAAATACTCACAACTCCCTCCTCCGAATTGACTTTTCCTTCTCCCTTGTCTAGGTTTTAGGATATTCGTTGTATAGGGCTTTGCTATGGCTTCCTTCAAACCTTTAAAATCCAACTATAAGTAAAATCCCAAACCATTAAATCCAACTATAAGTAAACCCCAAACCATTGTTTATGGTTAGAATCTAAAGGGATAGTGTGGGATTTGTTGATAAATAAAAAAGTATGCTGAGGTTAGAAAAGAGTTCTCCCGATGTTGCTAGTTCTTCCGTTATTGGTTACACCACTGAATCCCGAATCCTTTGCATACCATAACTTGTTATTTCATCAGTGAAGGGTAAATAGGTAGGGTGGGAGGTGAACTAGAAGATACATTGATGGGTTTTGTTTAAAATATTGATGGATCGCAATGATTTTCATCAATTGGGTTACTCATCACCAATTGATGTGGTTGTCGCAGTCGTTTTGGTTGGATGAAAGCGATGTCATATAATGGCATTTGTTTTACTTTTTCATCCCTGTAATCATATAAACCCTATAGTTTACCATGTCAAGACATCCTTTTTCTTTGTTTAACTTCACATCTAAACCCCATTAACCAAATTAGTCTCTTCTTTTTACAAACCTTTCTTTGTTATAACTCGATGTTTGGTTAAATTTCAAACAATTATTAATCAGTACATAGAATTTTATTAAATTAATGTTTATAAAGTTGGTCAAATTTGTTACAATCCAAAGGAAATTACCTTAATATTATAGAATTATAATAATTAGGTTATGTTTATATGAATCATAAGTTAGCAATCTATCAAACCGATCTTAACACTTTTTAGCCAGATTAAACCTCTCATTTCATATGCGTAACCTAAGCCTTATTACAACCCATCAAAAAGATTGATTTAGTTTTAGGTTAATATAAATGATGGAGATTTGATTACTATTAAGCATATGATTAAAATCATTACATTGTCATGGCATTGAGTGTTTACATAAAACACATACATCTATTCATGTAACTCAGATATACAACTAATGGTTACATGAAAAATTATGAAAAAGGTTAGGTAGATGTAAGAATTAACTTAGAGGCTGATGCAACCAAAGAGCTCTCAGCATGTACAGAGAAGTACAAGGAAAGTTACTTCAAAAGACTTGACAAAAGCACAAAGAATTTCTCTAAGTGTCAAATCTTCCGAAGCCAAAAGACCATATCTTCTGAAGCCAAAGATGAAGTCTTTCGAAGTTTCAAGACAAAGTCTTTCGAATCTAAGAGACTGATTTCTTTCGAAGATAGAGAAGACATGATTTCTCTGACATGCTTTTGACAAAAGCTGAACAACTTTTATCTACCATCTCTGAAGACTTACCAACTTATATAAGTTGGTGATATCTCCATGCTTTTATCAATTGTAGATTAAGGTCTTAGAGTCTGTAACTTTCTACTTTGTACTTTTATCTTTTTTGTAATAGATAAAGATGTAAGCTATGACATGTCATAGTTACTAGTCAAAAAACAATTTTCCTTTTTTACTTTACATTGATCTTCTTGTCTAGATTAGTGTTCCAGCTGGCCTTTAAAGTATGGTTGTAGGATGTAGTATAAAGTATCACAGGTACCAGTCCTCAGGACTAAGCCTTGTAACAATTATAAAACACTTGTGAGTAATATACATCATTCTTGAAAACCAAATACTTGTGTTCTGCTTGTGTTATTTACTTTTGTTCATTGTTTCATAAACTGGTTCACTATTTGATCTGTTAAGTACTCTTGTTTGTTCCTCTCCAACCTTGTGAAACTGTTGCATTGCTCCCCTACACCACTCCTATAGTAGACTTGTTAAGAAACTCTAATAAGATAAGTCATTGCTTATTACCACAATTTAAGGAAAACATGTGTCATGGTATGGTTGGTTGTTGTGTACATATCGGTATATATATCGGGGACAATCATTGCAGTTAGGTTTTTGATGTCGGGTATCGTGCACCAGTTTTAACCATTGAAGTTATGAAACTTATATTAAAGTCGCAAACTTTTTGTCTTTTAATGCGGAAAAATTTAGCACGTTTAGTTAATTAAAATGTAACACCTAAAACATGCATCTAGTTACACGTGATTGAAACAAAAAATAAAGAACACATCCATAGGGTGTTAAAGATTTTACATTTGACAAGCAAACCAAAAACCACTCAAAATGGATGCAACAATGTCTAACTAGTTAACCTCATTCACGAAACCAAATAAAACTTGTAATGACTGTAATAAGCGAAAAAATCGGCGGCATCGGTGATGGTGTTGGTTTTTTAAGAAAAAGAACGAAACTTGCACCGATTGCAATGCGAGACAAAAACCAGCAACGACGGTGATGGTTGGTCCTTAGCATGACTGTGCCCCCTTACAAGACCTATACATATGAGCTCATCTCACACATTCAAGAGAATCCAACAAATAGGGAAGATTAGAGAATTCTAGAAGAATCATTTTTATTATATTAGCCACCAATTATTTTAGTTTTAGTTAATTTCATCATTTAGAGATAAAGATCAAACAAAGGCATATCATCCATCATTTGTTAATTGCAAACTTCATATGCTACTTGGTTGATCTAACGTTAATGATGGTATGCTAGTTTTCATTATATAATCTTTATGATTGCTTGTTAACATATGATTAATATGTTTGGGATATAGCATGATTATGTGATTGTGATACCCTTAGCGTGATTGACTTTCAATGAAAGTATTTGTATAAAGCTTGACGTAACTAATCAAACTGGTAAATGTTCCTTGTATGATAAACTTTGCTTAGACATTTATTTTATGATAATTGTCATTCAAAAAAAATTATTTTATGATAATTGTATGTCGATGTGCAATTATTTAGCATCGACAAAGTGAATTTGATTGGTAATGACTAGTTTATATAATGCATTCCTTTACACATGTTCTAGAGAACCCGTAAACGCTCTATTATATATATTGTTGATTAAAACTTGTCAAGGTTTTGCTTTAAAACTTGTCAAGGTTTTGCTTGCGTAATATTGCTTTTTATGATCATGATATATACACTATTGGTTGAAAGAAAGCATGATAGTGTTTACATTGTTCGACTTATGGTGGTTAATATGTACTCACCGATTTATCTTTATAGATATATGTAAACTTTGCATGTTAGCTACAAGACTTAGTTAATAGAGTAGTAAATCTTAAATAGGAAGCTAATCTAATCTTTATTAATCAATCACGTATTATTATAACTAGAACCTCAATGATAATTTTAGGTCTTTATCAACTATGCACATCCCTAGCGGAAACTCTGTCATTCCTTTATGATCATATGGCTTTGACCTTCCTAGGGAGAGCATCGTCTACTCATGTTTAAAGCAATGTCACATTCCCATACATGTTTGATGTTAGCAAGAATGATTCAAATACCAATGCGATATCATTATGTAATTGATTGTTTTATATCTAGTTTACTATTTAATTAATAAACCTTGAGTGTAGGCTAAACAATTACGAAAATAGACAATTAGGAGCAACTCTGTCCACAATATTCGGTTCTTACTGATACTATACTCCTATCACGATTGGTACACTTATCTTATTGTGGGTAGTCTAAGTAATTATAATTATTATAAATTTATTACAAAACCCTTGTGAAAATCCACACATATTTTATGCACACCATTATTGACGAAGACAAGACAATTCTAAAAAAAATGTTACACATAGTTTTGTGTTGTAGTAATTTATCATGGGTTACCTAGATGTTATCCATTGATGTGATTTAGTAATAAAATAGATAAATGTGTAAGTGGTCATTTAAAAACAATTAAATTATTTAACTACCAATGATTATTAATTCAAGTGTTTAAAATGAGTTACTTCAAGATCTCATAAAAATAAAAGTAGATATTGGGTTCAAGTCCCACCTATAACAAAAATAAAAGGAGGGTTCTATTGTGTTTACATGCTAATTGGTTCGGTTTCTTTGTGGTTTCACCCTTAGAAACCGATTATTAAGTGTTTTTGGTGCTTTGGTGCTTGTTTTAGGTGTTTGAACTCGTGTACAAGCAGGTTCGTAGGAGTTTTGCTTGTTTGCTACACTAGGTGAGTTCTAGACCCCGGTTTCTACGTGTTTTAAACTGTTTTGGGGCTGAAAATGCATGATTAAAATGTTTTACCACTGATTTATGTTTACCCGTATGTTTATGTATGTATATGCTTTTATTCTATGCTTGTTTATGTGTTATGGCTCCTAGAATGTTAAGTTTATGCTTAGAACAGGTGCAAATACAGATCTGGATTAGTTGATTCTGAAGAATGAATAACTGGTGGTCATGCGCCCAAACAGGGCCCATGTGCCGGAGGTTTAGTCTTAGAAATGCCTAAGTATAGGTCATGCACCCAAACAGGGCCCATGCGCCTGGACATTTGCCTTAGAAAATCCTAAGTAGGGGTTCATGCGCCCCAATAGTATCCATGCGCCCAAAAATTTTGCCTGATAAGCCAAGTATAACCTCATGCGCCTGAATAGTGTCATGCGCCCAAGATTTTTCTCTATTGACTAAGTGTAGTCTCATGCGCCTGAAAGGCTCATGCGCCCAGAATGTAAGCAAAATGCCTAAGTGTAGGATTCATGCGCCCGAATAGTGTTGATGCGCCTAAGCAGGGCTCATGCGCCTATGACACTTAGAATATTTTCTGGAATTTTGGGAAAATCAGAATTTTAGGGTTTGACCCTGGTTTGACTTGATGCTATTATCTGATTATTTTATTTATGTTTTGGGCTGTTCTTGTGTTCCCTATTATATTATTACGTGACTTTACGTGGTGTGGTCTTACCCTTATTCATGAAGTATTATCTTTAAGAAGTGAAAAGATTAATGAAAGTGGAACATAAAGAACGTAGGAAACTCTTGCAAGCAAATTCACAGGAGGTTCACAACCACTAGGTTGTTAGCTCAACTGTGTGCGGTTTAGCTAACCCATTGGATGCACACAGGGTCAATCATTGAGATTGAGGGGACCATTGTCGTTGCCCCGGTACTGGAGTCAGCTTTGTGCACCACGGATGGGGTCTATTATTAGACCTCAGGCCCAGTACCAGGTTTATGCGCATTATATGGGGGGTATAGCGCTTTGGTCCATATCTAAGTGAAAGATTAAAAGTAAAAGTTCAAGTGAACGACCATGGAAATGGTGAAGAAAGATATTAATGTTGATAATGAATAATATTTGAATGTATGTATGACGTATGATCACATACAAAAGAGTAAATAGTATTTTAAGGAGTATTTTCCTATACAAAACTTATAAAGTATTTTCACTATTTAAAAAATAGACTCACTCAGTAACGCTGACTTTTGTGCATTTTCAGTTGGCATGTAATTTTGCTGAGGATGGCACACGGGGAGGCTACTTGTCAGGACAGGACTGGCATCCATTCATGATTAATAACATTGTTGTTTTGTAATGTGTTCTAATGATCTTTTGTAACTGATAGCAAACACACATGTATTACTTAGCAACAGAATTTATTAATTAATGAATGGCTTTTGATGTTAATTCCACTGCCATGCTTTAAGAATTATGTAATGTTTTTATTTAATTATGCTGTGATTGACCAACTGTGAGGTCTCCGGGAACGGGGCCTTACAAGTTGGTATCAGAGACAAAGTTTAAGAGAAATGGGTAAATATTTTCAAAAACCTAAACTTAAACTGAAAATGGGACCACATGGAGGGATGTCAGCCCGAGTAGCTATGTGCCATCAGGTAATTCTTTTATAATGTTAATCGGTATTATGTGCGCATGTTATTTGATTTATGTGCTTTTAGTAGATTTGAATACTAATGTAGTCAGGATAGGAAATGCTCGGGGGATAAAGAGTAAAGTAAGTGGCTAATCACAACTAGCCACTGTAATTAGGGACTTACTATACTTAACATAAACTGAGCTATTACCTTGAATGACCGTGTTGGTGTTTGGATCTTATAGTGATTAGAGGATGGTGGGCGGAAGATCATCTAAGGCTTCTCGAGGTGGAGCATGGGGTGGTCATGCTGGTAGGCCACGGGCCGTGAAGAACAAGACGAAGACTTCAGAGACGGCTCTTGGTAAGCCTGGGCTTCATCACCCGGAGGGCGGTGATGAGAGTGCCAATCTGAGGGCCTCGGTGAAAGAGGCAGTGGTGGAGGAGGTTCACCAAGTCATGCAGACGATCCTACCGTCTATAGTGACTGAAGTTATCCGGGCTGTTAGAGAAGACGAAAGGAAGGAGAAGGAAGAGGAGAGGAGAACGACTGCTGGTAGGAGAGGTGATGTGAGGGATCACGATGAGGAGGAGGAGCTAAATGCTAGAGGAGGAGCCTCTAGTGGTGATGAAGAAGTGGTGGTGCGGGAAACCGCGAAGGGATGCAGCTACGGGGCATTCCAATGATGTAGACCCCCTACCTTCGATGGCAATAGTGATGCTGCTGCTGCTCACCGTTGGGTGAGGGAAATGGAGGCTGTACTGGAGATTAGTGAGTGTCGGGAGGACCAGAAGGTGAAGTTTGCCACTCACTCTTTTTTCGACACGGCGCTGTGTTGGTGGGACAACCTTGTCCAGGCCGAGGGCAACCGGGCCATTGGAAGGATGAAGTGGGAAGAACTGAAGAGGTTGGTGATCGAGGAGTTCTGTCCTCATCAGAAGCTCGACAAGATCGAGAGAGAGTTCCTACAGCTGGAGGCGGGCACTATGACTCACCGGCAATACACCGCCAAATTCAATGAGATGGAGAGGTTGGTGCCCGATCAGGTTACGCCAGCAACAAGGAAGATTAAGCAGTATATTCAGGGGTTGCCCGCTGACATTCGCAGGCATTTGATCACTGCTCGACCGAGCACTTTTAGGTCGGCAATGGATTTGGCGGGAAGGCTGTATGATGAACGAGAGGTAGCTGTGGTTGAGGTGAAAAGGACTGGTGGGGGTGACAGAAACTAGAACGGGAAGTGATTCGGGCATGGTGGTTTCACCCCGAACAACAAGAAGCTGAGGGTGGATGACCGGCGAGGGGTTGCTGCAGGCCTGGGAATAAAGAGGTGTGTAGCGGGGAATGCCGTTTGGGATTGAACGTTTGCTTCAAGTATGGGAAGCCCGGCCATATAGCAAAAGACTGTGGGGTGCCGAAGTGCTTCAACTGTGGCGGAACTGGCCACAGGAACCACGAGTGCAGGAAGCCGAGAGCTGAGAGCTCTGGGAGCAAGAAGGTGGCCGAAGAAGAAGGGCAGAGGGCAAGTGCTAGAACCTTCACAATGACCCGAGAAGAGGCCCGGGTAGACTCCGACGTCGTGTCAGGTATGTTTCTAGTAAACCAAACTTCTGCCTCCGTATTATTTGATTCTGGTGCTAGTAGGAATTTCATATCTGCTGCTTTTTGTGCTAAGTTGCCTGTTAGTAGTAGAAGTATTGATGAGCCTTTTGATGTAGAAACTGCTATTGGTAAGTCAACCAGAATTTCTGATATGATTGAAGATTGTGGCATAGAACTAGAAGGCCATAGGTTCTCTGCTAAACTATACGTGATGCCCATAGGCGGATTTGATGTTGTACTAGGGATGGACTGGTTAGCAACCTATGAGGCAAACATCATGTGTCATAAGAAGATGATTCGATTAGTTGCGCCCGATGGAGGCTCGGTAACAGTTTTTGGTGATCGAGCTACCACGGTTCCAAGAGTGATTTCAATGGCGGTGGTAGAGAAGTGTATGAGGTGCGGATGTAGTGCTTACCTGGCGTATGTAAAGGATGTGGACGCATCAATACCACAATTGACTAAAGTGTCGGTTGTGTATGACTTCCCGGACGTATTCCCAGAAGATTTACCGGGTGTGCCACCTGACCGCGAGATCGAGTTTCAGATCGATTTGATACCCGGTGCTCAGCCAGTTGCCAAGGCACCGTATCGATTGGCTCCGACGGAGATGAAGGAGTTGATGGTTCAATTACAGGAGTTGATGGACAAGGGATTTATCCGACCGAGCATCTCTCCCTGGGGTGCTCCAGTCTTGTTTGTAAAGAAGAAAGACGGTAGTATGAGGATGTGCATAGACTACCTGGAGCTAAACAAGTTAACGGTGAAGAATCGATATCCTTTACCAAGAATAGATGACTTGTTTGACCAGCTCCAAGGTGCCAGTTGGTTCTCAAGGATAGACCTCCGATCTGGCTACCATCAGCTGAAGGTAAAAGAACAAGATATTCCTAAAACAGCGTTTCGCACGCGTTATGGACATTACGAGTTCCTCGTTATGTCTTTCGGTTTAACTAACGCGCCAGCTGCCTTTATGGATTTGATGAATCGAGTGTGCCGGCCTATGCTAGATAAATCAGTGATTGTGTTTATTGATGATATCCTGATTTATTCAAAGAGCGAGGAAGAACATGCAGGTCACATACACGAGGTGTTGGAGACACTTAGAAGAGAGAAGCTTTATGCTAAATTCTCTAAGTGTGCTTTTTGGTTGCGCGAGATTCAATTTCTGGGTCACGTGGTCAATGCTAAAGGAATAATGGTGGACCCGGCAAAGGTTGAGGCAGTGATGCAATGGAAGTCTCCTAAGACGCCATCCGAGATTCGTAGTTTCTTCGGTTTGGCGGGCTACTACCGAAGGTTTATTCAAGACTTTTCCAAGATAGCCTCACCTTTGACCAAATTGACCCACAAGGATGTGAAGTATGTGTGGGGACGAGAACAAGAGAATGCGTTTGAGGAGTTAAAGGCAAGATTAACTCAGGCTCCTGTGTTGACACTGCCCGAAGGGAGTGAGGATTTAGTGGTCTATTCAGATGCCTCCTATTCGGGACTGGGTTGCGTACTGATGCAACGTGGGAGAGTGATAGCATACGCATCCCGACAGTTGAAGACCCACAAAGCCAAATACCCCACTCATGACTTGGAGTTAGCGGCGGTGGTCTTTGCGTTGAAGATTTGGAGGCACTATTTATACGGGACAAAGTGCATAATTTTCACCGACCACAAAAGCTTAAAGTATTTTTTCGAGCAGAAGGATCTCAATATGAGGTAGAGGAGGTGGTTAGAGCTGATCAACTCCATTACCACCCGGGTAAAGCCAATGTAGTGGTCGACGCCCTTAGCCGAAAAGAGAGACCCGAGCCGATTCGGGTGAAGGCATATCAGTTGGTGATGACCTCTGACATGATGACACAGGTCAAGGAATTTCAAAACGAGGCATTAAAGGAAGAACGCCTTAACACTGAAAGGATGAGAGGTCTAGTCGAGGAATTGGGGGAGAACACCCACGGGGAGGCTACTTGTCAAGGCAGGACTGGCATCCATTCATGATTAATAACATTGTTGTTTTGTAATGCGTTCTAATGATCTTTTGGAACTGATAACAAACACACATGTATTACTTAGCAACAAAATTTTTTAATTAATGAATGGCTTTTGATGTTAATTTCGCTACCATGCTTTAAGAATTATGTAATGTTTTTATTTAATTATGTTGTGATTGACCAACTGTGAGGTCTCCGGAAACGGGGCCTTACAAGATTGAACAGTAACATTTCTCTCTCCTTCACTCACAACCACTTACAACCATTTCATATAATTTAAGGATTACACTCACATAAATATACCAAACCTGCTGTGAATGCTCTTAGTCGTTCAAGTAAAAATATAAATAACTTAATTGTTTTAGTTTATGGATGGAGACATGGAGTATAGGGGTGATCATTCCCAGTTACCCGAGACGCATGAGGGATTCCCGATCCGACCCGATACCCGATATTTATAAAATATGAGAACCGAGACCGTGCCATAGGTACCATAATCGGGATTCGGGTAAAAACAAATTCGGGTACTTGGGTATTTGTGAAATCCCGATACCCGATTAATGAGTATGTGATGGTTATAAGCTATTTTAGTTATTTTTTGTGTCTATATGTTTATACACCCATAAAATCATAAGATCTTGCACTATGTATATTGAAAAATAAGTAAAACCTTCCTGATCTAACTCAACAACATATATAAATACATTTAAGATCTAATTTGAAGATATTAAAACACTAATTGAGTATTCTTGAGAAGATGTTATTCATGAAATTGAAGACAAACTTGAAGGATCATCATAAGTTTGACTAAAAGTAATTTTCACCTATTACATACTTACATATGACTTCTGTCATGGAACTCAAAAGTTCTTACAAATCAAGCCATGACAACTTTTAATCATTTAGAGACAAATGCAGATAATTGCCAAATATAAAACTAGTGAGCTCTTAAAGACGGGCAACCTAAACATCGCAAAGGGTCCGTCATTACTCATGCATGTTATGCAAATGTTATGTGATGGTTATAAGCTAGTAAGTGAACATCTCAAACCAAAACCAATCAGCATGGTTCGATCAATGGGTGGTCAACCTAACACCACTCCAAAAGACTTCAATGGTTTTTTATCGAAAGAAATATTATATATATAGCAATGTATCAAAACTAATATTAATATATAGCAATGTAATATACAACAATAATATCCAAATTGTGTTTATGAGTTTTTGATCGAGAATGAGATACCTTCTGTCGCCATTAAGATAGATTCCTATTTTTTCTAGGTTTTTTATATTTTAAATTATTTCAGGATTAGTCCAATGTCGGTTAACCGATGTCTTTTCCCGATACCGACCCAATCCCGACTTTATTAAAAAATAGGTACCGAGTACCTACCTTGCGTTGTAATATCGGTTCGGTAATCGGTACTTTATCGGGTCGGTTGTCGGTAATAGTCGGTATTTCCCGAGAGTTGCTCACCCCTAATGGAGTATATAAACACGCCACTAACCCGGTGTTCTAGGGTTTAAAGATGGCGGGAACTCTTGGCGCCATCACAACTCTCACCCTTTTGCAGGCATTTTCACTCCTTATAAACCCTACCTCCATCACTACACTCATCCCTTTCGATCATCAATCTTCAACATCTCATCTAAATCACTCGCTTCAGCAATGGCACAAAGCATCAACATCAGTTCTGAAATCGAAGAATCGACTCCAAAGCTTCACAAAATCGATCCCCAAATCTCTTTTTTCAAAGTGAAGAAACTGTCAGAAAATGCCATTTTGCCTTCAAGAGGATCGTCTCTCGCCGCTGGTTACGATCTCTCAAGGTAATCCCAGTTGCCCCCAAACCCTAATTTCGCTTAATTTTACTCAATTTTGAATTCGTGTTTGATTCAGTGCGATCGAGACGAAAGTACCTGCATGGGGTAAAGCTCTGATTCCCACAGATTTAAGCATTGCAGTACCCGAAGGAACATACGGTCGAATCGGTAAGATTTGTAATACTTTTTTAGTTTTTTCTGTAAAGGGTATTAGGGTTTTGTGACGAATTGTTTGTGATTGTTGTAGCTCCGAGGTCTGGTCTCGCATGGAAGCATTCGATTGATGTTGGGGCTGGTGTGATTGATGCTGATTACAGGGGGCCTGTTGGCGTGATACTGTTTAACTTTTCTGATGTTGATTTTGAGGTGAAAGTTGGTGATCGAATTGCACAGTTGATTATTGAAAAGATTGTGACCCCTGAACTCGTTGAGGTTGATGATCTTGATTCGACTGTGAGAGGTGCAGGTGGGTTTGGATCAACTGGTGTTTGATACTTTTGCAAGTTATGCAGTAGGAGATAGTTTTAGTAGTTATATGATCTTTCTTTCTGGTGTAGTTTAGGGTTGAAACTGATGATATGTTTTGTTGAATGTTGGTGGGTGTGTGAAAACGTATGCAGTTTCTTGCTTTATCAAAAGATACTGTGGCCTCTCTTGTAGCTATAATGAATACAGTGCAATGTTATTTCTACTTTGTTATGAGTTATGACTCAGGTTACCTGAATAGAATGCAATAAGTTGCTAGCATAAGAATTGGCTGTTGTTGAGTATTGAAGTGAATAAAATAAAAACCGTACTTTAGTTTGTAGTGAAAAATAACACACTGCTTTTGTCAGCATTCATAAGAGAGTTTTACAACCTACTATGGAAATCTTTTGTGGTAATTGATTTGAGTCATCATGTGTATGTACTGGTTTCCTGTCTAGATTTAGAATACACATGCAACTAAATGCCTGAGCTGTTATTGTAATTTATTTGTTCTAATCAATCTATAAATGGTGGCCTTAAATGGATGAATAAGAAAATGATGGTTAATTTCAATCGACAGTTATAAATAAAGTGTAATTATAACTGAAAATGCTCCTAAATCAACCTCAATTATTTCAGTCAAGTTCCATGAGAACACGGGAGGTACTTTTTCGGTCAATGAGTGGAAATTGAATGGGGAGACGGGAGGTCAGTTAGCTCCATGAGAAAACTATTCAATCCTTCTTGTTGCCCCTCAAATATTTATATTCATAAGTGGTGTAACATGGTTCAGTCCAAGGTTAATGTTTTAGCCTGGCGAGCGGAACTCGATCGGATTCCGACCAGACAAGCTCTTATAAAGAGGAACGTAAAGGTTGGCTCAAACCTTTGTCCTTTATGCTCGCAACACCTAGAAACAACGGATCACCTGTTTGTTTCATGTTACTATGCTACAAAGATATGGAGTTATATTGGAACTTGGCGTACGCTGCCACCCATATACGCGTTCACAATTCGAGATCTTTTAGAGCTGTACAAAACTATGCAGTTGCCCTCCAACAAAGTTGATGTGTTCCATTCAATGATATTAATTGTCCTATGATGTATATGGAATATGAGAAATGATGTGGTGTTCAACGATCAAAACCCCGCCGTGAATCTGCTTATTGAGGAGGTAAAAAATATTGGGGTTTCATGAGTTAAAAATTGTGGTAAGTTAAATTTTATTAGCTGGGAAGATTGGTGTAAAACTTTCTGTTGATTCTTTCTTATTTGATGTTATGTTGTATCCAATTATTGTATTCCCCTTCTAGCCCCTTGGTAGGAGGGTGCTTTTCGTCTTCGCTTAATAATATTCTGCTTTCCAAAACAAAATATACAAATTATAGTTAAATTTGTTTAAAGTCTTCAAAATTTAATAACTGTTTTTTTTAAGTAAGGGACCCCTACTGAAATTTTCTTATTTACAATAGTTTCGGGACTTCAAACGATTCCATGTTATTTTTTATTCATTCTATGGTGGAGTTATTCATATTTTGAAATGGAAATGAATCCAACTCAGCAAATTAATCCTGTAAAAGTGTTTTATGTCTTGAAGGAAACCAATTAAGTGAGCAGAAAACGATGAACACTTGGAAAAACTTTAGCAGAAAAAAAGGTTCCATTGCCGGGAATCGAACCCGGGTCTCCTGGGTGAAAGCCAGATATCCTAACCGCTAGACGACAATGGAACTTGTGCCTTACTCTCTCTTAGAATACTATATCTAGCATTTACTTATTATTTTAGTGATAATCAAATAAAGCAAAATTCACCAGCAAATAGAGTTTTATGCAGCAAATAGGATTGATTATAACTAGTGATTTAAAACGCGCGGCGGCGAGCGTACGTGTCATGATCAAGTATAAAATATAATCGACTCAACTTGTTTCCAAACTAAATTTACGTAAAACATGGAGTAACACGTATTTGTACCATCAAATGAAAACATATTTTATTTAAATCGACTATATTTCAAACACAATTTACGTTAAAACGTAGAACAACTCAAAACGTACATCAAAATAAGCAAATGCGGGAAAGCCATAGGCGACATGATAAAGCATAGATTACATTCGCTCTAACACATTTCCTAGCAAAATTTACATCAAAACATAGAGTAACTCGAATTTATACCAACGAAATAAAATTATAATATTTGACCCAACTCGTTCCAAACAAAATTTACACATAAAAATAAAAATAAAAAAATCCCCACCGACATATATATAATATATAATATAAAAAAATCAAAAAATCAAAAAAAAATCAAAAAAAGCCACCGACATAATCGACTATATTTCAAACACAATTTACGTTAAAACGTAGAACAACTCAAAACGTACATCAAAATAAGCAAGTGCGGGAAAGCCATAGGTGACATGATAAAGCATAGATTACATTTGCTCTAACACATTTCCTAGCAAAATTTATATCAAAACATAGAGTAACTCGAATTTATACCAACGAAATAAAATTATAATATTTGACCCAACCCTTTGCTATATATTCATCCAAATGAATATCTACCAATCCAAGTTCATAATAGTCTTACCCTCATACTTGTTCCCATAGGTATGAACGACTACGGACGTTTAGAGTAAATGATTTACTCATGGATTAAACATGCAAAATTGGAACATTAGTTGAAACATTATAACCATATAATTCATTCAAGTAATAAAAGGTTCCAATATCCAAATACAAGATCACAAGATCAAATCCAATCACTAGAATATCGAAGTCCCATGGCACAAGTATGACCCTCATGCTTTGCCTTTTCAAGAAGCTTCGTGAGTGGATCCGCAATGTTTTGATCCGTGTGAACTTTGCGAATACATATTTTTCCCTTTTCAACTTCATCCCTTATGTAGTTGAATCTCCGCTCAATGTGCCTAGTCTTTTGATGTGCAAGGGGTTCCTTGATTTGAGCAATCGCACCCTCATTATCACAAAGAATTTCTAAGGGGTCCTGAATGGAAGGGACAACCCCTAGATTGGCAATGAATTTCTTCAACCATACAGCTTCTTGAGCTGCAAATGAAGCGGCGATGTATTCTGACTCTGTAGTTGATAATGCTACCACATCTTGTTTAGAGCTCTTCCAAGAGACTGCTCCTCCATTTAGGATGAAAATGTATCCCAATTGTGATCGTGAGTCATCCCGAGCAGTTTGGAAACTCGCATCCGTGTAACCTTTTACCACGAGTTCCTCCTCACCAGATCCATAGATTAGGAACATATCTTTAGTCCTCCTTAGGTACTTAAGTATGTTCTTAACAGCCATCCAATGACTATTTCCAGGATTTTGCTGGTATCGGCTTGTCATGCTCAAAGCGCATGACACGTCCGGCCTAGTGCATATCATTGCATACATGATGGATCCTATAGCAGACGCATACGGGATTCCGTTCATTTTATCTTGCTCATCCTTTGAGCTTGGACATTGAGTTGTACTCAATATCGTTCCTCTTTGAATAGGTACCGTACCTTTCTTAGAGTTCTCCATCTTGAACCTTTTCAAGATCTTATCAATGTATGCACTTTGATTTAAACCTATCAACCGCCTTGATCTATCCCTATAGATCTTTATTCCCAAAATGTAGGTTGCTTCACCAAGATCCTTAATGAAAAAACAGCTTCTAAGCCAGGTTTTTACACCTTCCAAGGTTGGAATGTCATTTCCAAATAGTAGGATGTCATCGACATACAATACTAGGAAAGTGATGATGCTCCCACTAGCCTTTTTATACACACAAGCTTCATCAGCGTTTTTGATGAACCCAAATTTAATTACCTCTTCATCAAAATGGTGATTCCAACTTCTTGACGCTTGCTTCAATCCATAGATTGATTTCTTTAACTTGCATACTTTGTTAGGATGTTTTAGGTCGACAAAACCTTCAGGCTGAACCATATAGACATCTTCCTCAAGATATCCATTTAGAAAAGCGGTTTTGACATCCATTTGCCAAATCTCATAATCCTAATGAGCAGCTATGGCAAATAATATCCTAATAGACTTTAGCATTGCAACTGGCGAGAAGGTCTCATCATAATCAACCCTTTGAGTTTGAGTGAAACCTTTTGCTACAAGTCTAGCTTTATAAGTGTCCAAGTTTCCATGCATATCAGTTTTCTTCTTGAAAACCCACTTACTTCCAACTACCTTGGAGTTAAGAGGTGGTACAACCAAGTCCCACACTTGGTTGTCATACATGGATTGCATCTCAACGTTCATGGCTTCAAGCCATTTGTCACAATCCAAATTGGACACTGTATCATGGTATGTGATTGGTTCATCGAAATCAACCACATAGCATCCATCCATGAAAAATCCATATCTTTCAGGTGGATTACTAGTTCTACAAGATTTGCAAACGTTTTGTGTGTATTGATCAACCATTTGATCATTCTTAATATCCTCATGTTGAGTGCTAGTGTCAACCAAACGTGTATCAGGTTGTGGTTCCTGATCCTCCTCAAGATCCACTGTTCTACTGCTAGCTCCTTCCATAAGGAACTTGGCTTCCAAGAACTCACCCTTCTTGGCAACAAACTCCTTTTGTTCCAATGGATCATAGAAATAATATCCCATAGAATCTCTAGGATATCCAATAAAGATATACTTAGTGGAACGACTTTCTAACTTGTTTGAGGTGGGAGTCTTCACATAAGCCTCACATCCCCACACCTTTAAATATGATAGAGATGGAACCCTTCCATGCCATATTTCAAAAGGTGTCTTTTCCACTTTCTTGGTTGGGGCCATATTCAAAATACGGGCCGCAGAGAGCAAAGCGAAACCCCAAAATGATAGAGGCAATGAGCTTCTAGCCATCATAGATCGAACCATATCCAATAAAGTTCGATTTCTCCTTTCGGACACACCATTGTGTTGTGGTGTTCCAGGTGGAGATAGTTGTGAGATAATCCCACAACTTCTAAGATGATCTCTAAAAGTATCACTCAGGTATTCACCTCCTCTATCGGTGCGGAGAATTTTTATTGATTTGTTGAGTTGATTTTCTACTTCATTTTGGAAGGTTTTGAATATTTCAAAAGCTTCATCTTTGTGTCTTAACAAGTACACATACCCATACCTACTATAGTCGTCGGTGAAGGTAATGAAGTATCTTTCATTGTACCTAGTCATTGGCTTAAAAGGACCACATACATCCGAATGTATGATACCTAATAAATCTTTTGCCCTTTCGGTTTTGCCACTAAAAGGTGTCTTAGTCATTTTGCCTTGTAAACAAGATTCACATACATCAAATGAATCATATTCACTTTCTTTTAAAAGACCATTCTTTTGAAGTGTTTGTATGTGCTTCTTGTTTATATGACCAAGACGGCAATGCCAAAGATAGGTGTCACTCAAATCCAATTTGAGCTTCTTGGTACTAGTTTGGTATAACGAGCTATCATATAATGTGTTTTCACAAACCAATTCATAAATACCATTAATAGGAGTAGCTTTAAAATAAAAGATGTCATTTAAAGAAACATGAATTTCATTTTCAATAAACGTCAAAACATAACCATATTGTCTTAATTGGGCAACTGAAATAATGTTCCTAGTCAAACTAGGAGCATACAAAACATTGTTCAAAATTGCTTCCAAACCATTTGGAAGCTTCAAAATGTAGTCCCCTCGGGCTTCAACTTCAACTTTTGCCCCATCCCCATGTAGAGGCTAACATCCCCTTTCTTGAAGTCTTTACTTCTTTTGAACCCCTGCAACAAATTACAAATATGAGTTCCACATCCGATATCCAATACCCATGTGTTAGAGGATATTAAATTTAGATCAATATAAATCATGAAAATTGTACCTGAGGTTTGCCCAGCATCCCTCTTAGCTTTCAACTCTTTGAGATGGACAGACAATTTCTTGCCCAGTGTCCTATCTCCCTACACTTAAAGCATGGGTCATCCGAAGCAACCTTTTGCTTTTTCTCCGCTGGTTTTGGTGGTGGCACTTTTACCACTCCCTTTCCCTTTCTCCCAACGTACCCTTTACCTTTGGCAACACTTGCCTTGGGTGCGGGGTGAGGCCTCTTCTTGTTCCCACCTTCATTGATGGTGAGAACGGGTAAACTCCTTTTACCCATGGCCGCCTCAGCTGTTTTGAGCATAGAGTGAAGCTCAGTTATGTTCTTGTCCCAACCATTCATGTTATAATTCATAACAAAATTGTCAAACCTTTTTGACAAAGAGTTGAGGATCAAATCCGTAGCCAACTCTTTCGAGACGAGACAATTCAGCCTTTCGAGGCGGTCTATGTGGCTCTTCATCTTAAGTACATAAGACGAGACCGATTGGGTATCATCCATACGACATGCATGGAGTGCTCGAACCGTTTCGAAGCGCTCTACCCTTTCTTGTTGTTGGAACGTTTCCTTCAACTGGGTTATCATGTCGTATGCTCCGTGATGTTCGTACTCCTTTTGGAGATCTGGAGTCATACTTGCCAACATGAGGCAAGACACTTGGACCGAGTCCACAGTGTATTTCACCCAATTCATATAGGCCTCTTCATCTTCCTCATTGGGTTCATCGGGAATCGGATCGTCTAAGATATATGACCATTTCTCTTGCTTGAGAACAATTCTCAAGTTTCGAAACCAATCAATAAAATTGTTATGGTTTAGACGCTCCTTTTGGAGAATGGTTCTTAGTGATAGGGTATGAGCGGACGGAATATCATTATTTTCATTGTTGTTGGTGGCCATCTATAAAATTTAACAAAGTTCAATTTTAGTATTTACGATATTATCATATTTAATTATAAATACCTTTTATGTGTCATACACAAAATAAAATTCTAGAATCCAACGTTACATTTAAATAGTGGTTAGGTGACCTTTATCCCATTATTTAAATTAACAAGGTAGTCAACGTTTGACAATTGCAACCCTGTGCAACTTCTAGAGGTATGGGATCGACTTAAACATTATATGTATAGTCGGCATGTTAATCCCATCAACACCTTTTGTAAACCACATTGTAGGTGATCCATTTAACATGGTTTGAAAATCAAGTTACCCTACTTACACACACATGTGAGTTTACCAATATAAGTGGTTAGGTGATCTTTATCCCACAAATATGGCATTCCCACCTCAAATCACAGATTCCCTCAAAATGGTTAGGTGACCTTTATCCCATTAAGAGTTTTCAAGTGACTCAAGTGTTGTGTAAAAGGACAGTGTTAAACTTGTTTTCAAAAGACATTTTAAGTTTTTATAATTCTAGTTTAGAAAACTCTATGTACCTTGTATTTGCATGCTTTCAAATACATGGTACCCTATGGTTCTTTTAATAAAACCCTTTTTATTTAAAATCATTAATCCTTTTAATAACCTTTTATTAACCACTTGATGATAAAGAACCATTTATCTTCAGCTTGTTATGTTTATAAATTTGTTTGTTATGCATATCCATATATCAAACAACCAACATAAAATAAACAACCAAACAAGCACAACCATTCAATCACGAGTGCATAACCATAGCCACTAAGGTGACCACACTTGTTTTCCATCACAAGTGTTGTCATTTGGTCTTTCCTAAGGGTTAATAGTAACACATTAAAATGTGTCCAAGAACTCCCACTCGAATCCGCATCCAAATGCTTCAAGTGTCCATGTCTTTGAGTTCTTCCTTTGTATCTTCCCTTGAGTCTTCAACTTGTGCATCTTCTTTTACAAAAATCATATCTTAATACAATTTTTCTAATAAAAGAAATGCACCTAATCTATTTATTACATAACCAATGAATAAATAAATTACAACCCAAAAGATACAAACACCAAAATTATTATTACAACCCTTTAATGAATAAAACCAAACATGCCAATCACATTCATCCAAATCCAAAACACATTAGGTCAAGGCTATGTTATGCACCAAAATATGTATCAAATACAACATCCAAGAACAACCATGAACTCCCTTTTTAACCCTTAAAGTTTCGGCCAACATAAACCAAAACTTTAGGGTTTTGTCCAAACAAAACAATCAACCACTTGATGTTAATCTTTCAAGGTTTATTCTAAAGCATGTAAGATAAAACTTTGAAAGATAAGGGATTCATACATCCACAACAAAACAGCCCCTAATGGGTTGAGAAAGTCCAACAAAATTAACTTTTCTTGGACTTTTGAAGTAAGTTTTTCACATAACCGGCTCTGATACCATTGTTGGGTTTCTTACAAGTTTTATCAAAGATGTTTAACCATTTAAACAACAAAACGCAGCGGATATTAGGGAGTTAAAACTTGTTTTAGATTCTGAAAATAAACATTTATATGTTCAAGAAAACAAACCCAAGAACAAGGATCATATATATGTGAAAAGAAATGCTATCAAAGAAAACAACCATAGGATGTTCTTGAATACTACCTTTCCAAGAACAAAGCAAAATGAGATGGATGAAAAGAAGAGGATGATGCTCTTGAATGAGTAGTCTTCAAAGGAGAAAACCTCAAGCTTGTATACCCATAAGCTCTTGCAAATACCCAACTTGTTAGGAAGTCTTGACACCAAAACTTCTTCAAGAAAACCCTCTTAGATCCAAAAATTGCTAGGGGAAAGAAGAGAGAATGGAAGTATCTTGCATGTGTGAGAGAGAGAGAGTTGAGTGTGTTAGTTGAACAAGTTAATGTCTTGCATAAAACAAGACAAAGGAATCCCAAGGCCAACCACCAAGGGGCGGCTGAAAATTGGGTTAAAATGGGTTCCCTCCCATTTTGAAAAACTCCTTTTTAATTCATTGTTAATAACTAATGAAGTTATATAATTAAACCCATTTTAATTTTATAACTTAAACACTCTTTTATTTGATGTTATTTAACTTATTTAAATAACATTACAAATGATATCTCATGAACAAAATATTCATATAATTTGTTCTATCTCAAATGCAATAATTCAAAAAACCTATTTTCTAAATTGGTGTCAATATTTATTTGCTTGATCATATCAACAAATAAATATTTATTAGTGTTTGCCTAGCTTGTTATTGGGTATGACCCGACTTGGATCATAACGTACTAACCACATCAATCTTGTATGTGTCTTGGGCATATAAGATCCAACACAAATCCCTCTCCTTTTGAACTTGTGAGGGAAAAGGACCCAACTGAGAAAGACACAACAGATCAACCTGGTGCTGAAGGCCAGTCTTCTCAATTAAAGACTTCAAAGAGGTGGAAAAGGATGGCCATGAAGAGTGTTTCTAAGAAGAAGTCCAAAGCATCCACCTCTACACCTCAGGATGAGTCAGAGTATCCTGAGGTAGTGCAAGAAAAGGCTGCTCAACCAACTCCAACTCAAATAGAGCCTCTTGTAACTGGAAGACCCATCTTGTCCTGGACCTTTGCTTCTAATCTAGACAGGTGGTATGTCATCAGAGATCAAGGGGTCAAGATGTCTATGTCTGGCAAGACATGCTTGATCTTCCTCTACATGATCTTCATGAAATGAGAAGGTATTATGAGAGTGTGAGGGATCCTGATCAGTTGATGAAAAAAGGAATGGTCTTGATCCTAAATTGGACTGTCAATATCTAAGTATACTTCTTTGTTTTGGTAGCATCAGCCTAGGGGGAGTTTGTAAGGTTATACTTGAAAGGCTGATGCAACCAAAGAAACCAAAGCAACCAAAGAGCTTCCAGCTTGCATGCACTTTGTGCAGAGTAGAAGTTACTTCGGAAGTTTTACACTTCCCACAGAAAACTATTCTAAGTGTAAAATCTTCCAAAGCCAAAGACCAAATCTTCCGAAGCCAAAGATGAAGTCTTTCGAAACTTCAAAGACAAAGTCTTTCGAAGCCAATAAAGTGAAGACTGATTTCTTCCAAAGACAGAGAAGACATGTTTTCTCTGATCTACTTTTGTATAAAGCTAACCAACTTTCCACTGCAACTCTAAAGGCTTACCAACTTGTATGAGTTGGTAAAAAGGTCCATGCTTTTGCAACTGTAGATTATGGTTTAGAGTCTATAACTTTCTACTTTGTTCCTTTTATCCTTTTTGTAATATATTAAGATGTGAGCTATAGCATGTCATAGTCACTTGTCAAAAGGCAATCTTCCTTTTGACTTTATATTGATCTTGTCGTCTAGATTAGTGTTTCTAGTTGGCCTTCAAAGTATGGCCAGCTGTAGGATGTAGTATAAAGTATATCAGGTTCTTGTATTTCTTTTTATGCTTTGTAGCACTTGTAAAGAACATGAGAGCAATATACAGCATTCTTGAAAACCATAGTTATCTTGTTCTTGTTCTTAGTTCTGTCTTATTGTTTACTTGTGTTCTTAGTATCATTCATATAAACCCTGTTCTCTATTTGATCTTTTAAGTGTTCTAACACTCTCCTCATTATGAGACTGATTGTATTAAACATCCCTTAACCGGTCGTGTAATTGATATCAGGGCATTTTAGGCTCTTGATTGTAAGATCTCACCATCTTAAATCCCTTTAGTTTCACAAAACACTTAATAAATCAAATGGCAGCTATCATAAAGGCTGATATGGAAACCGATACCATGACAAAGTCTCCACTGATCAATCCTGATGATTTTGATACTTGGTGCCAAAGAATGGAAGGATTCATCAAGTCTCAAGACTCCAAGATGTAGGGATCTGTTGTATCTGGACCTCATGTACCATCCACCTCTTTAGCTGCTATTGGTGGTGGTATGATACTAAAGGAAGTGGCTGATTATTCTGAAGAAGACTAGAAAAATATAGATATACATCAGAAAGCCATGATCGCTCTCCAAACTGCTCCAAACTCCATCTACAGAGGCTTCAAGAAGTGCAAGACTGCTAAGCAACTATGGGATGAACTAAAGCTTATGTATGAGGGGTCCATTGAAGCAAAAGAGAACAAGAAGGACCTCCTGAAGCAACAATTTGAGAACTTTACCTTTAAGGCATATGAAACCATGACTCAACAATACTTCAGGTATGTTGAGATTGTGGACACTCTAATGGATGTTGGAGTAACTCTTAAGAACAGGGACATTATGAGAAAGTTTATGTCCTCTCTTCCTAGACAATGGACACACTATTGTGTGGTCATAAAGAGGACTGAGAACCTCAAGACCCTTACTCTCATTGAGTTGTATGGTATCCTCAGTGGCTACCAAATGGAGATGAACATACAAAATCCATCTGGTAACTCCAATAATCAGCAGAGTTCAGCCCTTCATATGGTTGAAAGAGATTGCAAAGAACCATAACATTAAGTATCTTGTATCAGCTAATGGGATGATTAACTTTGAGTAGATTTTTTAATTAAATTTCAAGATAATTTTTCAAATATGTGTGTCTTTTATGTTGTCTAAATCATCACTCATATAAGCACTGTTTACCTTGGAAGAAAATTTTTCTAAGTGATATTCCTTTGAGTTTTAAGAATTAAAGGTATATTTTCTTTCAGAATACATTAAGTTGATTTCGGAAGAAAATTATGTCTTCAAAACTAATAACTACTCACTAAGAAATTTACCTTCCGAAGAAATTCTGATATATCTTCCAAAGCTTAAAAACGCTTCTAAGTGCTTATATGTTTTGAAGGATAATTTTTTTTCCGAAAACAATTAAGTCTCAGAAGCTTTATTAATTCTTTGAATAAAACTTCTGAAGTTTAATATCTTCTGAAACCAAATATGGCTCAGAAGCAAAATTACTCTACGTATTTGTCATCCAAAGCAAATCCTTCTCAATCTAAGGGATATCTTTCGAAGTCAAATTGGCTTCAAAAGTTTTCTCAAAGACTTCCGAAGACAAATTACCTTAGGAAGATTTTCTACTTCCAAGATAACTACCTTTTCGGGCATTTTTTCAAAGGTGGGACCGACATCTGGATTTCAAAGTTTATCCTTTTGAATTAACTTTGTCTAAAATCCAACCTATATATAGCCTTACAATGATCCCACTCTTTCTTCTTCCTCTTAATCTGCAAACTTCTAAGCCTAAATCACCCACAAACCGTCTTTGTTCTTAGCTTTCTTCGTCCCAAAGCTTTCTCAAATGGCCAACCCTGAACCCCGAAACCAGCCAAATTTCTCCATGCTCCTTCACAAGAAACACAATCAGGTTGCTCTGTTGACTTCTGTGAAAGATCATGGTTTCTTAGATGTTTTCTGCTTTCTTCCTCAATCATCCTAGCTCACCACACTTACAATTGACCCTCCACTTTATAAAGAACAACTACTGGAGTTCTAGAGGACCAACCAAGAGGTGATCTTGGACAGTGAGAAGGCATTGTCTGCATCAGTGCACAGGAAGACAGTTTTCATCACCCCAGCCACAATCAACTCTCATCTTAGGCTGGATGATGAAGAAGGCGAGTTGTCCTTTCCCAGAGCTGTTGTGCATGAATCATTCATGCAGATGGGCTATGAAATAGACTTCATAATTAGAACCTTCAAAAATGGTAAGGTCTCTTACCAGTGGAAGTACCTTCTCCATGTTATTTTTCACTTTTTATCAAATAAACATGGAGGATGGGACCAAATTCCTGAGGACTTATCCTATATAGTCCATGTAATGTTTTAAGGGGTCAAGTTCAAGTACTCCCAATTTGTTTATACAAACTTGCTTGCCAACTTGGACTCCTTAGAGTAATACATGTTCCCTAAATACGTCCAGCATATTCTTAACTCTAAACTAGGCTCACAGTTGAGAAGAAGAGGTGATACTCTTAAACTGAGACAGATGAAGCCAGGCATCTTTAAAATCATGAGAAAAACCACTTTTGATTTCTTAGGGGTAAAAACAATCCTGTTCCCAAAAATGTTAGAGCTCATTGCTTAAGGTAACAACTTGACAACATCAGTCAATGTTGAATCCATTGCTTCTACATCTGCACCACCCATACAGCCTCAAATAACCATCACCTACAAAAGAAAATCCAAACAAACCCATGCTCAATCTATTCAGATTGAGCATGTCCCCATACAATCACCTATGCAGGAGGAAGTGGAACCAAGGCTCACGCTTCCCTGAGGAGCAAACCACTCCCATTATTTCATTGATCAGTGCTGAGGTTTTTATGCTCAGCCTGATGAGCTCATTGCCCAAAACTCAAGCTTTCACTCTGAGTCTCAAAACTCATGTGATCAACCTTCCGGGGATAGCTACCATCCTCAGCCTTTAAATCTAAACCAACCAATCTCTGTAAGGCCTCGATCCCGGGAACCCCATAGTTGGTCATTCATAGCACAATACATATTAAAATAGATTGAAATACGAAAACATTAGAGCGGAATAATTTAACAAATCCATTACATGCATTATTAATAATTTTTGCCAAGAAATACATGATTGTCACAAGTTCAAAAAGACATTTTAGTTGTATTACAAGACAAAAACATTGTTTATGCATAAACATGGATGCCAGTATTTATTTGCCAAGTAGCTCCCTCCTCATGCCATCCCCAGCAACCTCATTACCTGCCAACTGATATGCATATAAAGTCAATGTTGCTGAGTGAGTTTTAGTTTTGTTAATTATATAAAAATATACATTTTGTAAGCTTCCTTTAGTGATCACCCATCATTAATACCTAAGAGTCAAATTGGCTGATAATATTCATTAAGGATTTTATTATCTTTCTTTCTTTTATGATCTTTCTCTTTCATTAACTAGGATTGCACAAAGCAAGAGCCTACATCATATGGTTGGCAACAAATGTCGAACCCCTTCCAGTACACATTTATAAGTGGTAGCTAACCCTTGACAGTTACCCACACTGCTAGGCACGAAGCGTACTCATGAATACAGGTCCCATTCATTCATTCATTGGTCAATCACAAGGAGCGACCCCAGATGTGCATCCTCATGGGCTGAAATAGCCGCACATCAGTTGAGCTAACGACAACATGGTCGTGTACCTCTATTCATTTTGCTTTCAAGGCTTTTCATTCATCATAAGGGCCCAAGGGTAACATTAATTAGGTTCCACTATCTTTCTTTTATTCCTTTATGTCCACTTGATTATAAACAATACTTATAAGATATCCATTGTCGTTATAATCACATAACATGAAACATTAATTATAATCCATAACAGCAACCCATAAAAGATATCCATTGTCATAGTGACAGTCTTCTTCTCCTTCTTCTTCCTCCTTTCATCTTCCCTTACGGCTCTAATGACTTCAGTCACCACAGATGACAGAATCATCTGCATGAATTGATGAACCTCCTCGACTACAGCCTCCTTTACTGAGGCCTTCAGATTAGCACTCTCATCCGCACCTTTATGGTGATGAAGCTCAGGCTCCTCGGGTGCCGTTTCGGCAGTCTTAGCCCTGTTCCTTATGACACGTGGCCCAGCACCACGACCTCCACCTCGAGAAGCCTTCGAGGACCTTCCACCAGCCATCTCCTAAGTATTATTAGATTCAAACACCAACACGAACATTCAAGGAAATAGCTCAGATTATGTCAAGTATAGTAAGTCTCTAATTATAGTGGCCAGTTGTGATTAGCCACTTACTTTACTCTTCATTCCCCAACCATTTCCTATCCTGTCTACATCAGCGTACAAATCTACTAAGAGCACATAATCCACATAGCACGCGCACATAATTCCTTTTTCCATTAATTATACATAAAACATTTACATAAAACGTTTACATGCAGGGGTGTAGCTACTAGGACTGGCATCCCTTTTTCCTTTCGTTCCATTCTCAGTTTAAGTTTTGGTTTAAAATAATTTTATCCAATTCTCTAAAACTTTAGCTCTGATACCAATTTGTAAGGCCCCTTTCCCGGGACGCTCATAGTTGGACATTCATAGCTTAAAATATTTAAAACATGACATTCGTAGCGGAAAATATATCTTTTCATTAAATGTTAGCTTGTATCAAAACATCATATCATTTGATTTACATTTCAAAAAATGTATTAATATAATAACATTCCCAAAAATATGAATGCCAGACTTGAACCATCCTAGCAGCTGTCATGTCCATGCATGCACCTCCTCAGCATCATCAATTACCTGCCAACTATTATGCATACAAAAGTCAGCGATGCTAAGTGAGTTCTAGTTTTATAATAAAATACGTTTTCATACATTTAAAACCTTTACATTTTTGTACATGATCACTCATCGATACATACATATAATCATTCCGTTCTTAGTCGTTCGTTTTCATACATTTTTTATCATTTTCGTACTTTCTTTCATTAACATCTTTCACTTTCATCTAGATCCTGCCATATGCTATGCCCCATCATTGTGCACGAAGCAACTATCGTCTTGGGGTCAAGCGACAAGGATCCCGTTTTCTTACGTCTTAGCCAATCACCAAGATTGGCCCCCTTGTGTGCATCCTGATGGGTTAGCTAAACCACATATAGTTGAGCTAACAACCCCTCAATGAGTTGTTAACCTCCATTCATTTGCTTGTAAGAATTTTATTCATTCATTAGGTTTCACTTTTCATTATCGTTATCTTTCACTTTCATTACATAATACTTTACGTACATAAACATAACATACCACGTAAAGTCATATCATACAACATATCATTTTAAGAACCGTTTAAACGTGAAAAGATAACGCAACACATACGACAACAAGTCATGCGAAAACTTCATCTCGCGCGAGAACTTTTTTTTCGCGCGAGAACCGTACTGTAGCCAAACCCTACACATCAAATCAATCATAGTCGCGAAAAAAATACAGGTCGCGCGAAAACAAACCTATCACACAAGAACTTCACCAGATTCAAATTTTGTACTGTACAGTCTACCTACTCACGCAAAAACTACAGGTCTCCCGCCTAAACACAACTTATCACGTCTAAGGTTGTTCTAACATGCATAACACCATAATCAACATCATCACAAGCATAAACAAGCGTTATAATATGCATAATAGCCACAAAACGTAAAAACTTGCATAAAAAGGGGCTAGAAACTCACTTCTTGAAGATCTAGCACAAACAAAACCTTCTCGAAAGCTCTTGCCAAACGAAAACTACATAACCACGCGTTACATTTATCAGTAATCCATTCTTTAGTACATAACATGAGTTACTACGCAAGTTACATACCTTAAACACTTCGATTCTTCACTATCTCTCTCTACACAGCCGCTTTCTCTCTCTACCAACAACACTTTTCGTGTGAATATGGGGTCAAACAGGTATTCACAGCAATTTAAACCCAGTTCAACTTTTTTCTTAGAGTTCTCGTGCGAGAAGTCCCCTTCACGTGAGAACTTTTTCTGCCTTTTTTTTCTTGAAATTTTCAGGGTGTTACAGACACCTTCAATATCACCTTATCTCCTACTTGGCACTCAATCGGCCTTCTTCTCTTATCATCGTAGGACTTATGCCGGTCCTTTGCCGCTTTCATAAAGGCCTTGATCTTTTTCAACTTTTCTGTTGTTGCCTTGATGATCTTGATACTTCCCAACTCCTTCGGCCCAATATCTCCCTAACACACAGGGGTTCTGCACTGTCTCCCATATAACATTTTGAATTATGGAATGCCTATACTTGCATGATAACTATTGTTGTAAGAAAACTCTGCCAATGGTAGGTGCTCATCCTAACTTCTACCGAAATCAATAATGGATGCCCGGAGCATGTCCTCCAAAGTCTAAATCGTTCTTTCTGATTGACCATTTATCTGAGGGTGGTAAGTTGTGCTAATGTGTAACCTCATTCCCATCACATCATGGAAGTGCTTTCGAAACTTGGATGTGAACCAGGCGTGTCTATCGAAAACAATGGATACCGGCACACCATGACGAGTTACTATCTTGTTGATGAACAGATCCGCCAACCTCTCTGATGATTAAGTCTCTCGGATTGGTAAAAAGTGGGCACTTTTCAACAAGTGGTCCACAATCACCCAAATGGTATCACATCCTCTCTCCATACGAGGCAATTTCATGATGAAGTCCATTGTGATATGTTTCCACTTCCATTTGGGTATATCCAAAGGTTGGATCTTCCCATATGGTTTTTGATGTTTGGCCTTCACTTGCAAACAAGTCAGGCACTAACTCATATACTCCACCACGTCACGCTTCATCCCCGGCCACCAATAACCCTTCTTCAGGTCATGATACATCTTTATGGTGCCAGGATGAATGGAATACCGAGTTTTGTGAGCTTCATCCATAATCTTTCCCCTCAGATCCTTGTTGCGAGGAATCCACATCCACCCGAATCGGGTTCTAACACCAAGAGTGTTGTCGTATAAATCTGATGTTTATCCCTTCATCTGCTCAGAGTTGATCCTATCATCCTTTAGTGCCTCATCTTGAAACTTATGGATCTGACCCATGACATCGGGTGTCACAACCAGCTGACATGCCTTCACCCGAATCGGTTCAGGTCGTTCTCTTCTACTAAGGGCATCAGCAACCATGTTCGCCTTACCCGGATGATAATGAATCTCGTAATCGTAGTCCTTGATCAGCTCTAACCACCTTCTTTGTCTCATGTTAAGATCCTTTGGTTCAAAGAAGTACTTTAGGCTCTTATGATCTGTGAAGATGGTACACTTTGTCCCATACAAATAGTGCCTCCAAATCCTCAATGCAAAGACCACAGCCACCAACTCCAAATCATGAGTAGGATAGTTAACCTCATGGATCTTCAACTGCCGAGATGCATATGCTATAAGCTTCCCTCGTTGCATCAACACACAACCTAAGCTCGAATTTAAATCATCTGAATATACCACCAAGTCATCATTTCATTCCGGAAACGTCAAGGCTGGGGCTTGGGTTAACCTCGTCTTCAACTCTTGAAAGGCACCCTCTTGATCTGAACCCTATTCAAACTTCACATCCTTGCGAGTCAGCTTAGTCAATGGGATGCCACCTTAGAGAAGTCTTGAATAAACCATCTGTATAACCTGCCAAACCCAAGAAACTATGGATCTTGGATGGCGTTCTTGGTGATTCCCATTGCATTATGACTTCGACTTTTGCAGGGACCACCATTATTCCTTTGGGATTAATCACATGGTAAAGAAATTGGACCTCTCGTAGCCAAAACACACACTTAGAGAACTTTGCGTACAACTTCTCGTTCCTAAGTGTCTCCAGTACTTCCTTGAGATGACAGGCATGCTCCTCTTCACTCTTGGAGTAGATCAGAATATAATCAATGAATTCGATCACCGATCTGTCTAACATTGGTCAACAAACCTGATTCATAAGGTCCATAAAGGCAGCCAGTTCGTTGGTTAAACCAAAAGACATTACGAGAAACTCGTAGTGTCCATAATGTATGCGAAAGGCTGTCTTAGGGATATCCTGCTCCTTCACCTTCAGTTGATGGTAACCTGACCGAAGGTCTATCCTCAAGAACCAACTGGCACCCTGAAGCAGATCAAACAAGTCGTCAAATCTCGGTAATGGATACCGGTTCTTCATAGTCAACTTGTTCAGCTTATGGTAGTCAATGCACATCCTCATACTACCGTCCTTCTTCTTCATGAATAAAACCTGAGCACCCCATGAGGAGATGCTTGGACGAATTAAGCCCTTATCTAAAAGATTTTAAAGTTGCAACATCAGTTCCTTGAGCTTGGATGGGGCCAACCGGTATGGTGCCTTGGAGACAGGTTGCGCTCCTGGTATCAAGTCAATCTGAAATACAATTTCCCTATCGAGTGGGACCCCTGGCAGATCCTCCGAAAATGTCACACCCCAACCTTAACGGCGGAAACGTCGAGATGTGAGGGTTAAGATTGTTCACAGCCACATAACGCTACCATAAATTGTAAATATAAAAATTCAATAGTTGAAATAAACCTTACAACCAAATGTCTCAACAAACAAAGATAAGCAAAGTTCAACTTTCAAGTCTCAAGTTATTTTATTTATTTTTCCTAGGTCCAAATCCTAGGTGTAAGCATGCTTCAAAGATAATCATCAACCTTGTGCATTTCCTGAAACATGTTAAAAATAAAAGGGTCAACTTTAAAAGTTGGGAGTTTCCATGGGTTAAGCATACATATATATATATAAAAGTTTACAAGTAGCAATTCATGTCAATGGTTACGAAATAAGCAAGTTTATAGATAACATATAGCTACAATCAAACCTTGACCAAGAATATCATTTACAAGTTTAACGATTAGCTAAGTGTACTTGGTTCCCATAGTGCTCAAGAATACGACACTAGGAGCCGGCAATAACCTCGGCTTTAGCACCAAATAGGCTTGTCAGGCCCATAGATCTATGACGTCGCCAGGCTAGCAATAGTTAATGATTGTCAACATATAATATTCATCATATAAAGCTCACAATATTACAAATAACCATGACAAAGTTCATAAATGAATTGCTCGTGCATTTACAAGTATCAAGATGTTTACAAGTGCAAGTTCATAAAGTTAACATGTTTCACCCCAAAAAGTGTGAAATAAAGTAAAAAGGGGCATGGAAAACTCACATGATATATATATATAGGATGATAACAAGAAATAAACGGTGCTCCAACGATTCTTTTTCAAGTTACCTAACGTATTTATTTCAAGGTTAAGATTAGAGGTAATATTAACGATTAAACGTGAACTAGGGTTTCAATAGGAATTTGGGGTTTTTATAAATAAATAAGGTTATCTATTGAAATCATATATATATTTTAATCCAATGAAAGAAATATACCATTTAGGTAATTTAATATGGAGAAAAGAAATTAAATTCTTTATGATAACTTGTAAAGTTTAAATTTAAGATGCAAATAAATTTTTATAATTATTTGAAATAAACATGATTAAACAATAATTAATGTATTGGCCAATAATAATTTATTAATTTAAACTATTATTTAAAGTCTATTTTTATAAAAATAATCTAAGTATGACATTTGTAAACAAAACATTTTATACAAAATAATATATTAAAGTATTTAAATGAAGAAATTTACAGAAATTAATTAGGTGACTTTAAAAATAATTAAGGTTTACAAGAATGATTTTTATAATTATTAAAAATTTTCTATAATTTTTTAAAGGCTGAAAAGCTTAAAAAAAATAAGGTTGAGGGTGCCCGGGTTCGAACCCGGGTCCCCTGTGTATGAGTCCGACACTTTAACCGGCGGGCCAGCGCCCCAAATCTGATTAGGTTTAGGTTTGATTATTTAAAAGCAATTATTAACAGAACCCCCATTTTTTTGCATGAACCCTAGAACGATTGGATCCAAAATTGATCCTCAATTCGATGTTATTAACCAAATTAACCATAGGGCTTTGATTCCCTATGATTAATCGAGTGTAATACAACTCTTAATTACCTGAATTCGATGCAGGATCGATTGAAACAGATTCAAACAATGTCGCGGCCGGGGTGACTTCGGTTCAAGAGGTTTGGGTTGATTATAATCAAATTCGCTTCACCAGTAACTTCTAATGAGGCTTATGATCGAAAGCCCTATGCCAATTTCGATTTGAAGATGAACAAGAATTGGGTTTCGGTTGAGTTGTAGGGTCGATGTTTCTCAAGTGGTAATTCGTTGCATATGATGAACTCAGGTGAAATTGGTAGTGTATTTAGTTTAGAAACTTAACTAGAATAGTTAAACCTCATTTAATTGAGTATGATTGAATCCGTTTCGAGCCTGTTGATTCCGACGCTTTGAATGTGCTACGGTTTCGATTGAGAGTGATGAATTCGAAGTTTAATGCTCAGATTAACTCGATTGTGGGGTTCGAAACTGTTGTACAAGTGTAAAGGGTGATTTAATTGAGTTAAACGGTGAGTTTTCGAGGGTTTTTGGGGTTGGCCGGAGACTGCCGGAGCTCGGCCGGAGAGTCACCGGGAAAACGGGGGGGGGGAGAAATCTGGTTTGGGTTTTTGAATGTTACACAACTGGTCCCTGTAGTTTTGATTCTTGTCATTTTAAATACAACTTTATTTTTTTCAAAGTTTCTAAATTGACAATAAAGCCCCCTGAACTTAATTAAACTTTAAGTTTTAACTATTTTATAACTTATTCAGTATTTAACTTTTATAACTTATCATTTCTATTATTATTATTATTTTTATCTTATTTTAGCTATTATTATTATGTTTATTATATTAAAACAAATTATTAACTCTTAAATTAATGAATTAATGCACAATAAAAGCAACATTCATAAACAACCCCTATAGTTTCGTAAATGACATAAATGGTCCCTACAAGAACATAACAAGGTTAACTATCAATTAACGAAAACACGAAAGGTTACAGTTTCCCCAACTTTTAAGAATTTCGTCCCGAAATTAAGATTGAACTAGACGAACAAATACGGGTATTTCATCTTCATATGCTCCTCACGCTCCCAAGTAAACTCAGGTCCACGCTTATTTTCCCAACGAACCTTGACGATTGGGGTAGTAGTGGTCCTAGTCTTCTTCATAATGCGGTCCATGACTTCAACAGGTTTCTCAACAAAATGTAATGACTCGTCGATCTGGATGTCATCTAATGGGACATACAGACTTTCATCAGCCAAACATTTTCTCAAATTTGAGACATGGAAAACAGGATGAACCCCGCTAAGATCGGAAGGTAGTTCCAGTTTATAAGCCACTTTCCCAATCCTTTTTAGGATCTTGAAAGGTCCTACAAATCGTGGAGCTAATTTACCCTTCTTCCCAAAACGAACGACTCCCTTCCATGGTGAGACTTTAAGAAGAACCATATCCCCAACTTGAAATTCCAACGGCTTGCGTCGTTTATCGGCATAACTTTTTTGTCGACTTCTAGCCACTTCAAGGTTCTTGCGAATCATGGAAACTTTATCGGTTGTTTCTTGTATGAGCTCAGGACCAGTGATGAAATTTTCACCAATGTCAGTCCAGCAGATCGGGGAACGACATTTACGACCATAGAGTGCTTCAAAAGGTGCCATTTTGATACTCGAGTGGTAACTATTATTATATGAAAATTCCGCGAGAGGTAAATGCGTATCCCAGTCACCACCAAAGTCAAGGACACAAAGACGTAGCAAATCCTCTAGGGTTTGAATAGTTCGCTCGGTTTGACCGTCCGTTTGAGGATGGTAAGCCGTGCTTAAATCCAGTTGTGTACCCAAAAGTTCCTGCATAGACGACCAAAAGTGCGAAGTGAAACGAGCGTCGCGGTCGGATATGATATGCAAAGGTACGCCATGACGACTCACAATCTCATCAATGTATATTCGAGCTAACCTTGACGTTTTGTAGGTGTCACGTATGGGTATGAAATGTGCCGACTTGGTCAATCGGTCAACAATCACCCATATGCTATCATGCCCACGAGAGGTACGAGGTAGTTTGGTTATGAAGTCCATGGATATGTGTTCCCATTTCCACATGGGAATCTCGGGTTGTTCAAGCAATCCACTAGGACGTTGATGTTCAGCTTTAACCTTTGTACACGTAAGACACTTAGCTACGTAAGTTGCTATGTCTTTCTTCATTCCAGGCCACCAGTATTGACCACGCAGATCCATATACATCTTATCGGAACCAGGATGAATTGAGTAACGAGTTTGATGAGCTTCATTCATGATAAAGGTACGAAGATTATCACGGTTTGGAACCCAAATTCGATTCAAGAAATACATCAACCCATTGGGTTTCGTTTCTAGTTGAGCTCGAAGATTGTACTCCAATTCCTCTCCCATTTTTCCTCCTTCTTGAACTGCTTGTTGAGCCTCCATGATACAAGTCTCGATGTCATTCTCAATCCTCAAATTTTGTAGCAGCACCGTAGTCTCGTTAACATCCAGACGAATCTCAGTATCAAATTCTCCCAAGATATCAAACCATTGTCGTCGATCGCGAATTTCTTGAAACGAACCATCTTATTATGAATCTTACGACTTAGTGCATCGGCTACGACATTTGCCTTTCCAGGGTGGTAACGAATGTCACAATCATAATCACTAATCAACTCAACCCAACGTCGTTGTCTCATGTTGAGATCCTTTTGATTGAAGACGTGTTGTAGGCTTTTGTGATCGGTGTAGACTATACATTGCGTCCCATAAAGGTAATGCCTCCAAATCTTTAAGGCAAAAACACAGCACCAAGTTCAAGATCATGTGTCGTATAATTCACCTCATGGACCTTCAATTGTCTCGATGCATATGCTATGACCTTTCCTCGTTGCATGAGAACACAACCAAGGCCTTGTTTAGATGCATCACAATATACGGTGAAATCATCGTTCCCATCGGGAAGGGTCAATATAGGGGCATTACACAACTTGTGCTTTAAGGATTCAAAGGCTCCCTCTTGTTCAGACCCCCATTCGAATGGTTTATTCTTTTGGGTCAAGGAAGTAAGCGGTTTCGCGATTCGAGAGAAGTTGGCAATGAAACGTCGATAATACCCAGCAAGACCAAGGAAAGAACGAACTTCGGTTGGAGTTGTGGGAACACACCAATTTTTCACAGCTTCCACCTTTGCAGGGTCAACGTGAATCCCTTGACTATTCACCACGTGTCCCAGAAATTGGACCTCCTCAAGCCAAAATTCGCACTTTGAGAACTTTGCGTATAGTTGTTCTTTCTTCAATAGCTCAAGAACTTGTCGCAGGTGATGTTCGTGATCGGTTTTGGACTTGGAGTATATAAGTATGTCGTCAATAAAGACAATCACGAACTTGTCTAGATACGGCTTGCATACTCGATTCATGAGATCCATAAAGACAGCAGGAGCATTCGTTAAACCAAAGGGCATCACCATGAACTCATAGTGTCCATATCGGGTACGGAACGCAGTTTTTGGGATATCATCATCATGAACTCGTAATTGATGATAGCCAGAACGTAAATCAATCTTTGAGAAAATAGCAGCTCCTTGAAGTTGGTCAAAAAGATCATCGATGCGAGGAAGAGGGATAGCGGTTCTTGATGGTAAGTTTGTTAAGCTCACGATAATCGATGCACATACGAAATGATCCATCTTTCTTCTTCACGAACAGAATAGGTGCACCCCAAGGCGATGAGCTAGGTCGGATAAAGCCCTTGTCGGACAGTTCTTGGAGTTGACTAGCTAGCTCTTGCATTTCTGACGGTGCAAGTCGATATGGTGATTTAGCCACAGGGTTCGCTCCCGGAATTAAATCGATCTTAAACTCGACTTCACGCACGGGAGGTAAACCGCTAAGGTCATCGGGAAACACTTCAGGAAAGTCTCGTACAATCGGGACCTTCTTAAGATCATTCCCTTTGACTTTCGTGTTGACCACGTAAGCCAAGAAAGCCATGTAATTCTTGCTTAGACATTTTCGGGCTTGAGTACACGACATGAGTTTGAGTCCTTTGGATGATTTTTCGCCGTATACTTTCAATGTATCCCCCGAAGGCAAAGGAATTCGAATGCACTTCTCGAAACAAATAATTTCAGCATGATGTTTGGCTAACCAATCCATGCCAATGATAACGTCAAAGCTTCCAAGTTTCATAGGAATAAGGTCGATAAAGAAATCATGCTCGTTTAGGCTCAAAATGCAATCACGAATGACAACATCAACGGTGATGGGTTCTCCATCGGCGACTTCGACAGTAAGAGGTCTTTCTAGTTTCGTATGTGGCTTAGCAAGTATAGGCTCAAATTCTATCGAGACAAAACTCTTATCGGCTCCAGAGTCAAATAGAACGTAGGCATAAGAATTATTAATAAGAAACATACCTGTTCAGTTTTAAAGACGTTTACGATACAGGTAAAGCAACAAAAGAACTTGGATCATAAAGTTGGGGTTGGTTTTGACATACCGTTCACCACATCGTTGTTAGCCTGTGCTTGGTTTGCATTGATGTTGAAGGCACGTCCTCGAGCTTGTGGTACGTTACCCGCAAGACGAGGGCATTGTGGGCGAAAATGACCAGGTTCCCCACAGTTGTAGCAAGCACGATTAGCAACTAACGCGGCATTGTTTGGTGCACGGTGACAAGTAGCCACCAAATGTCCATACTTACCACACAATGTACAGATACGGCACGGGGTATTACCCGCATGATGATACTTACAGACATTGCACAATGGTAGAGGACCAGCATAGGTTCTAGCAGCAGGTGCTTGTGTACCAGGAGCGGGTTGTCTTTGAGGTACTTTGGGTGTAGCCAGCAAAATTACGCGCCGGTGTGAACTTGCGTTTCTTGTTGTTGTAAGACGGTTCATTCTTATTCTCCTTAGCTGCTTCAGGGACCGCCTTTTCAGTCTTTTTAGCCCCTTTGACAGACAAGGTGCCCGCTCGAATATGGTTTTCAGTAAGTTGAGCGGTGATGGTAATGGCATCTTCCAAAGTTGTGGGTCTACTTCCCACCACGGCATCTTGGATTTGAGGTGGCACCCCCTTGATGAACTTCTCAATGTTCCTAGGAACAGTGTCAACCATGTGAGGTAACAGGATGCTCAACTCGTGATGCCTAGTTGAATAGGCCAAATGATCTCCACCATCTTGCTTGAGATTCCAAAACTCCTCCTCCAGCTTTTGCAACTCACTTCTCGGGCAGAACTTTTGGATGGCAATGTTCTTGAATTCTTCCCAAGTGAGTGCCAACACAGCATCAGCACCACGATTCCTCTTCTCACTATTCCACCACGTAAGTGCTCTTTGTTGAAGAACACTTGTGGCATAACGGACTTTGAGTGCCTCGGGACACTCACAGTTGATGAAGGTGTTCTCCATACTTTCAAACCACTCGAGAAGTCCAGTGGCTCCTTCCTTCCCACTAAAGCTAGTGGGTTTGCACGAGTTGAAGTGCTTAAACGTGCAGGGTTGGTTGTTTCTTCCTTGATTTGCACTATTCTCCCCTTGCCCATTGCCATTAGTGTTGTCACTAGCGTTGGTCATCAAGGTGCTACTCAGTTCGGCAACCATGGTCGGAATGACGGCAGCCATTTGACGGGCAATCATGGCGGCTAATTTGCGGTCGGAGCTACCACGCTTTCCATGATGACGAGACATGCTGGATATAAAATACGTTAGTCACAGAAATTTGGAGATAGAAGATAATAAAACAAAGATTTTTCAAGACTTGTAAAACACATATGGAATGATTCCATTTGGTACGCATTACCATTTGGAAACGTTGACACGTCAAGGTGAGTTAACTCCAATTGCCTTAGAAACTTGTGTATATTGACCATAGTTTATCACTCATCCCAGAAATCCCCAGGTAAGCATAACTAGTCCCACGGGATTTATGCGAAATGCTTACCTTAGCCCGAAGGCTTTTTGCCAGGAAATCCAGAATACAGGTGTCTATGTGTCACACAATATTTCTTTAGGTTCATGGAATTAAAACCTTGATGAGATTTTCATGGATTAGTCATAAAGTCTAAAGATTTGAACCTTTTGATATAAAGCTTACGTTCCCCCGTGTCGTCGAGAATAAGTTTAAGATATTTCATCGCCGAGAGAATAAAGGATTAAGAATAAGTTTTAGAGGAGACAAGACAACCAAGTTTCTCAATTATAAGGCAATCCTAACTAAAGGCATCAAGTTGCACATTAAGAAGTCCTCCTTAACAAGTAGCATTATGTAGCATGCAACAAAATATATTACAAGATCATAAAGATTTTTCTTATGAGGTTCATGCATCAACTATAGTCTAGGTCACCATTTCTAATAACCTAAATCCCTATAGTTATGGGCTCTGATACCAATCTGTCACACCCCAACCTTAACGGCGGAAACGTCGAGATGTGAGGGTTAAGATTGTTCACAGCCACATAACGCTACCATAAATTGTAAATATAAAAATTCAATAGTTGAAATAAACCTTACAACCAAATGTCTCAACAAACAAAGATAAGCAAAGTTCAACTTTCAAGTCTCAAGTTATTTTATTTATTTTTCCTAGGTCCAAATCCTAGGTGTAAGCATGCTTCAAAGATAATCATCAACCTTGTGCATTTCCTGAAACATGTTAAAAATAAAAGGGTCAACTTTAAAAGTTGGGGAGTTTCCATGGGTTAAGCATACATATATATATATAAAAGTTTACAAGTAGCAATTCATGTCAATGGTTACGAAATAAGCAAGTTTATAGATAACATATAGCTACAATCAAACCTTGACCAAGAATATCATTTACAAGTTTAACGATTAGCTAAGTGTACTTGGTTCCCATAGTGCTCAAGAATACGACACTAGGAGCCGGCAATAACCTCGGCTTTAGCACCAAATAGGCTTGTCAGGCCCATAGATCTATGACGTCGCCAGGCTAGCAATAGTTAATGATTGTCAACATATAATATTCATCATATAAAGCTCACAATATTACAAATAACCATGACAAAGTTATAAATGAATTGCTCGTGCATTTACAAGTATCAAGATGTTTACAAGTGCAAGTTCATAAAGTTAACATGTTTCACCCCAAAAAGTGTGAAATAAAGTAAAAAGGGGCATGGAAAACTCACATGATATATATATATAGGATGATAACAAGAAATAAACGGTGCTCCAACGATTCTTTTTCAAGTTACCTAACGTATTTATTTCAAGGTTAAGATTAGAGGTAATATTAACGATTAAACGTGAACTAGGGTTTCAATAGGAATTTGGGGTTTTTATAAATAAATAAGGTTATCTATTGAAATCATATATATATTTTAATCCAATGAAAGAAATATACCATTTAGGTAATTTAATATGGAGAAAAGAAATTAAATTCTTTATGATAACTTGTAAAGTTTAAATTTAAGATGCAAATAAATTTTATAATTATTTGAAATAAACATGATTAAACAATAATTAATGTATTGGCCAATAATAATTTATTAATTTAAACTATTATTTAAAGTCTATTTTTATAAAAATAATCTAAGTATGACATTTGTAAACAAAACATTTTATACAAAATAATATATTAAAGTATTTAAATGAAGAAATTTACAGAAATTAATTAGGTGACTTTAAAAATAATTAAGGTTTACAAGAATGATTTTTATAATTATTAAAAATTTTCTATAATTTTTTTAAAGGCTGAAAAGCTTAAAAAAAATAAGGTTGAGGGTGCCCGGGTTCGAACCCGGGTCCCCTGTGTATGAGTCCGACACTTTAACCGGCGGGCCAGCGCCCCAAATCTGATTAGGTTTAGGTTTGATTATTTAAAAGCAATTATTAACAGAACCCCCATTTTTTTTTTTTGCATGAACCCTAGAACGATTGGATCCAAAATTGATCCTCAATTCGATGTTATTAACCAAATTAACCATAGGGCTTTGATTCCCTATGATTAATCGAGTGTAATACAACTCTTAATTACCTGAATTCGATGCAGGATCGATTGAAACAGATTCAAACAATGTCGCGGCCGGGGTGACTTCGGTTCAAGAGGTTTGGGTTGATTATAATCAAATTCGCTTCACCAGTAACTTCTAATGAGGCTTATGATCGAAAGCCCTATGCCAATTTCGATTTGAAGATGAACAAGAATTGGGTTTCGGTTGAGTTGTAGGGTCGATGTTTCTCAAGTGGTAATTCGTTGCATATGATGAACTCAGGTGAAATTGGTAGTGTATTTAGTTTAGAAACTTAACTAGAATAGTTAAACCTCATTTAATTGAGTATGATTGAATCCGTTTCGAGCCTGTTGATTCCGACGCTTTGAATGTGCTACGGTTTCGATTGAGAGTGATGAATTCGAAGTTTAATGCTCAGATTAACTCGATTGTGGGGTTCGAAACTGTTGTACAAGTGTAAAGGGTGATTTAATTGAGTTAAACGGTGAGTTTTCGAGGGTTTTTGGGGTTGGCCGGAGACTGCCGGAGCTCGGCCGGAGAGTCACCGGGAAAACGGGGGGGGGGAGAAATCTGGTTTGGGTTTTTGAATGTTACACAACTGGTCCCTGTAGTTTGATTCTTGTCATTTTAAATACAACTTTTTTTTTTCAAAGTTTCTAAATTGACAATAAAGCCCCCTGAACTTAATTAAACTTTAAGTTTTAACTATTTTATAACTTATTCAGTATTTAACTTTTATAACTTATCATTTCTATTATTATTATTATTTTTATCTTATTTTAGCTATTATTATTATGTTTATTATATTAAAACAAATTATTAACTCTTAAATTAATGAATTAATGCACAATAAAAGCAACATTCATAAACAACCCCTATAGTTTCGTAAATGACATAAATGGTCCCTACAAGAACATAACAAGGTTAACTATCAATTAACGAAAACACGAAAGGTTACAGAAAACATATCGGGGAAATCACATACCACCGGCACTTCCGACAGTTGAAGCACTGTCGCATCCTCATCCTTCACATAAGTCAGGTAAGCACCACACCCCCTCCTCATAACTTTTCTTCCATGATCATAGATATCACTCGTGGAATAACACATTTCTTGTCTCCGTGAACTGTAACCGAACTGCCGTCGGGCGCAATCAGACGAATCATCTTCTTTTGACACATGATATTCGCTTTGTATGTCGCCAACCGATCCATTCCTAACACCACATCAAAATGTCCTAGGGCCATCACATACAATCCAGCAGGAAACCTATGACCATCCAATTCTATGAGGCAATCGTCAATCATATCAGTCACTTTGGTAGATTTTCCTATCGTAGTCTCAACTTGGAAGGGCAGATCTATCTTCCTACTATTACCATGCATCAAACAACAAAAATCAGTAGATACAAAGCTCTTACTAGCACCCGAATTGAAGAGCACAAAAGCATACAATTGGTTTACCAAAAACGTACCTGAAACTACCTCAGGGTCCAGTCTGGCTTCCTCCTTGGTCATGTTGAATTCCCTTTCCTTCACCTTGGTGCTATTACTTTTCCATTTCTCCCCTATCGTCTTGATTCCTGAGCTTCCCGCTCCACCCTTCTTGCAATCCCGGCCCAAGTGGCTTACCTCACCACATTGGTAGCACCTCGGTACCCTGCACTCCTTACCATAATGGCCCTTGCCCCCACACTTGAAACACCTATTCGTTCCCACTCTGCATTCACCCATATGACTCTTCCCACACTTCTTACACTCCTTTCGGTCATTCCCCTTCCTTTGCTCCGTGCGACGGTTATCGACCCTCATCTTCTTTTCTCCAATCCCATAGTTGTCATTTTTGAACCTTCATTCCCATTCCTATTCAAACTCCACTTCTTAGTCTTTTTTTGAACTGGCATCAATTCCCTCTCATCATATAACCTTCACGCCAAATCCACCACCACCCTAAACATGCTCGGTCTAGCGGCGATCATGTTCCTCCTAATATCCACTGGCAAGCCTTGCATGTATCTCTTGATATTTTTGGACACATGCGTTATCATATCTGGCACAAGTCTTGCAAGTTCATTGAACTTGGAGGTGTACTCCTGATGAGTCATGTTCCCGGCCTCCAAATACAAGAACTCCTTCTCAATTTTTTCCAACTCTAGATGTGGACAGTACTCCCCCAACACCAACTCCTTCAACTCTGACCACTTCATTTTTGTTAGTGTCGAGTCAACAAAACAATGGGTGGCAAACTTCACCTTCTGATCTTCTAGACACTCACTATTGTCCAAAACTGCTTCCATCTCTCGAACCCAACGATGAGCGGCAGTAACATTACGGTTACCGTCGAAGGTCGGGGGATTGCATCTCTGAAATGCTTCATAGTTGCACCCCTTAGCAGTCTCTTTCTTTGACTCATCCTCACTGTCATCATCATGAACTACCACCTTTGGGTTAGATGGCTCCTCTTCAGATTCCTTAGTCCCTTTAGTGGACTTTCCTGACTTCTTCTTCTCCTTCTTCCCCTTATCCTCGGCTTTTTCCCCATCCTTAATAGCTCTAAGCACTTCAGTCACCACCGAAGGTAAGACATTTTGCATAACGTTATAGACCTCATCAGTAATAGCCTCTTACACAGTAGACTTGAAAGTAGCTGACCTTTCACCTTCATGGTGGCTATGGAGATCCGTCTCTTCGTGAATCATCTCGGGAGCCTTAGCTTTTCTCCTGGTGACACGTGGCCCAGTGGTACGCTTGCCACGAGCACCTCCTCGGGTTGCATTCCCAGATTTTCTACCCGCCATAAATTCTACCTCCTATAAGATTCAAACACTAATAATGTCATTCAAGGTAACTGCCCAAATCATGATGAGTTTGGTAAGTCCTTAATTATGGTAGCTAAGTCTGATTAACTACTTACCTTACCCCCATGTCCCAAACACTCACTATCCTGACACCCTTCAGTATTCAAATCTACTAAGCATATAAATTTAGATAGCACACGAACATAGTATCGGTTAACTTTAAGAAAATTTTACCTGATGGCACGTAGCTACTTGGGCTGGCATCCCTTCATTCGTTCCCATTTTCAGTTTAAGTTTGGGTTTTGAAAATAATCTACCCAATTCTCTTAAACTTGGCTCTGATACCAACTTGAAAGGCCCCGATCCCGGGAACCCCAAAGTTGGTCATTCATAGCACAATACATATTAAAAATGTATTGAAATATGAAAACATTGCAGTGGAATAATTTAACAAATCCATTTCATGCATTAGTAATAATTTTTTCCAAGAAATACATCATTGTCACAAGTTCAAAAATACATTTTAATTGTATTACAAGATGAAAACATCGTTTTCTGCATAAACATAGATGCTAGTCTTTATTTGCCAAGTAGCTCCCTTCTCATGCCATCCCCAACAACCTCATTACCTGCCAACACATATAAAGTCAGTGTTGCTAAGTGAGTTCTAGTTTTGTTAATTATATAAAAATATACATTTTGTAAGATTCCTTTAGTGATCACCCATCATTAATACATAACAGTTAAATTGACTAATAATATTCATTAAGGCTTTCATTATCTTTCTTTCTTTCATTATCTTTCTCTTTCATTAACTAGAATTACACAACGTAAGAGCCTACATCATATGGTTGGCAACAAATGCCGAACCCCTGCCAGTACACATTTATAAGTGGTAGCTAACCCCTGACAGTTGACCCACACTGCTAGGCACGAAGCCTGCTCATGAATACAGGTCCTATTCATTCATTCATTGGTTAATCACAATGATTTGACCCCAGATGTGCATCCTCATAGGCTGAAATAGCCGCACATCAGTTGAGCTAACGATAACATGGTCGTGCACCTCTATTCATTTTGCTTGCAAGGCTTTTCATTCATCATAAGGGCCCAGGGGTAACATTCATTAGGTTCCGCTGTCTTTCTTTTATTTCTTTATGTCCACTTCATTATGAATAATACTTATAAGATATCCATTGTCATTATAATCTAACATAAAACATTAATTATTATCCATAACAGCAACCTATAAAAAGCTATTACAATAAAAAACTTAAACAAGCATAATCTCCTATTAAACATGAGTACTAATCACTTAAGCTCCCTTCGCAAAATTTCAGGATAAAATCTAAGTGTTCACAGCGCATGAATATGGTACACAGCGGATGACTTAAACACTGAGTGTCGATAGTGGACAGACAAAGTCCACTGTTGACGACCAAAGTCCACAACAGACGGCTTAAGGTTCACAGCAGACGACCAAGTCCCACAGCGGATGAATTAAACACTAAGTGTCCACAGCGGACAGTCAATGTCCACAGTGGATGACTTAATGTTCACGGCGGATGGCTAAGGCATGCAACGGATAACTAAGGTTCACAACGGATGATATAATCACTTAAGTGTCCATAGCGAACAGTTAAAGTCCATAGTGAACAACACTAAATCATTCCAAGTGTCCGCAGCGGACAACCAATGTCCACAACGGATAGCCATTTATATACTTATGTCCTATATATGTGAATTCTAGTTCCATACAACACCTTTAAACATCTACTTAGCTTAAAACTACCAGATGCTCACTTAGCACATAACAAACACCAATTATCATCATAGAAATCTTGTAAAACATACATCTTTTGTAAAAAGTCATCTTTAACTATGGAAAACATAGTTTTTCCAAGAAACATCATTTTTAATACACATATCAGCCCCAAACAAGTAGATAACATGTAAAAGTGGGGATCTAAAACTCACCTTAACCAGCCTTCGAGCAAGCCACTAAAACAAGAGCAACATGGAGTTCTAACACCTAAACACACGTAAAGATACAACTTAACACATGGAAACACGTAGAAATATGCCAATATGCTTAAACCCGACTTAGATCTGAGAAGAAAGCATCTTAAAATCTTACCTTCTTGAAGAATTTTCTACTTTCTCACTCTGGAACCGGTGGGAGCTTCTTTTCTCTCTCTCTCAAGCCGTATGATTTGAGTGCATGGGGAGAGAGTATGGGCGGTCATCTCCTTTTAAAACCCCATTATGGGCCGGTTTGGCCCTTGCACACTTTTACCCTTTGCTCTTTAAAATAATAACCCATTTGCTCATTTACTTTTTTCTCTTGAAGTTTTCAGGTGTTACAATCTCTGACCTCTAAGTTTATGATTCATTGAGTTTCATGAGTCTCTTTTCTCCTCCTCTGCTCAAGAAGAGATGAGTGCTCCTAAAACACCCTTATCTAGCCCACATCATCCACCTGAATTGAGGTGGACTTAACTAAACATGTTCAGGAAGTCCATATGGAATAGGCTCTCACTTTTGAAAGTGATTACATCATTAAGACCTCAACCATGGCAACCCAGCCCCTTGACAATTCTCTTGAAGCTGTCATGGAGTAAAGAAAATCTAGCAGCCAAGAACCACAAGCTGGTGGTAAGGGAGATGACTTTGGTTATGTCCTCTAATCCCCCCATTATTCTTCAGATGAAGATGAGAGGAGTCTACAACTAAAGGTGCAAAAACTATCTAAAACATGCACCTGTTTAGTTTCAAAGGTAAGTCACCTAGAATCTCAGATGGCTACCTTGTAATGACAGGTCATTGATCAGCAACATGAGATCACTGATCTCAAGGTAAAGCTAGCTGAGAGGCCTGCCAGGCATGCTCAACCAGGTCCACAAGAACCTATGGATATGGTGGACCTAACCCTTAGCTCACCTGAGCAAGTGGGTGCAAGCTAGTTGACTTGTCACTTGCCAACCCAAGTAATAACAGGCAAGCTGAAAGGTTGGTTAAGAGGATTAAGGTGAGGGTGCTTGAAGAGTTCAAGAGAATATCCAAACTATATAGACAGAGGCTAGTAGGCAAAACTATTGGTCAACTGGATATTGACGCAGATCCTAAGATTAGCTTCGAAGGGGAAATCTCAGTTGAAGGCCTAGCAGGTGAACCTATGAACCTTGAGATAGGAACTTCTTCAGCACCCCGTACCCTCAGTGAGACACCAGTTGGTGAAGGTGTATTACAGCCTCTTTCTAGCCAGAGCTCAAGTGCTATACCAAGTGATGAAGGCCAAACCTCTCTCCTCCCTGAGTCATATAGGCAGTGACTGACAAAGTGAAGAGGATCATGACCTCTGAAAAGATTGAGGAGGAGAAAAGAGAGAGGAAGAGGAATGCAAGGGGAGAGAGAACAAGTAAGACCCCCCAACTTCATGCAAGCTGTAATCAAGGCTTCCCCGAGGCCAAACACTTAGGAGGATGAGTTAAGGGCAGCCAAATTGAATTATCTGGGTTCTAGGAACTATAACATTGATGAAATTATCTCTCTTTCCTTGGATGAACTAAATGAACTGGCTGACACTGAAGTGTCAAAAGAGAGGAAGAAGGCTAAGGCTGAAGAGTTGCTCCTCAAGATTAAGAAAGAAAGGAAAATAAAAAGACTTTACAAAGCCTATGTCCTCTCCCTAGTTTAAGAGAACCCTGAAGTAGAGGCTATGGCTGTTGAACAAGAAACTCAAGTAGGTAGGGAACAAGATAGACAAAACATGATAACCTACCTGAGTGCCACAAATCTCTATCAGGTAGCAGACCTACTTCCTTTATCATATGAGTATATTGAGTTTGAGTACCTCAAGCAGCTAGAGCAATAAGTCTTAAAAGAACAGAAAGCTGCTAAGTGGAAGATGAGGGAAGAGGCTGCTAAGTCAAAAGCCACCATCCGAGCCAATCAGAAAAAGTTTGCTGACAGACTAAAGATGTTGAGCTTCTTGAAGTTGTATGGGTTCTTCCAAAGGAGACTTGGTCTAATGTCTCTATCCACTATGGATGAGCATATTATATTGATCAAGCAGAAGATTAAGAAGGATGAGCTAGTAGACTTGCATTATCCACCAAGTTAGGCTGCACCTGAAGCTGAGATCAAGGTTGAACCCCAAAAGACAACACAACCTGGACCTAGTACTGCATCTCAGTCAGCTTCATCTTCTAACCCACAGCAGGGTCCTAAACCTTCCCCTTTTAAGCATTTGAAGGAAAAGGACCCAATTGAGAAGGATAAAAAAGGAACATTTGGTAGTCAACACCAACCCTCTCAGTTAAAGTATAGAAAGAGGAAGAGGATGGCCATAAGAAGGGACAACAACAAGAAGAAGAAGTCTAAGGCATCCACCTCTGCATCTTAGGATGGGTCAGAACATCCTGAGGGTGATCAAGAAGATGCTGCTCAACCAACTCCACTTAAAGTAGAGCCTCTTGCTGCTGAGAGACCCATCCTGTCCTGGGCTTTTGCTACAAACCCAAACTGATGGTATGTCATTAGAGTTCAAGGGGGTCAAGATGTATACTTCTGGAAAAACATACTTGACCTTCCTCTGCATGATCTCTTTGACATGAGAAGATACTTTGAGAGTCTGAGTAATCCTAACCAACTGATGAAGAAGGGAATAATCTTGATTCTGATGAGTACTATCAACAGAAGAAGATCAAGACTCAAAGTTATTCTCAAGTTTTGGTAGCATCAGCCTAAGGAGAGTTTGTAATAGTTAACTTAGAAGCTGATGCAACCAAAGAGCTCTCAGCATGCACACTGACGTACAGAGAAAGTTACTTTAGAAGATTTGACAAGCACTAAGAAATTCTCTGTGTCAAATCTTCAGAAGCCAAAAGACCATATCTTCTGAAGCCAAAGATGAAGTCTTCCGAAACTTCAAGATAAAGTCTTCTGAAGCCAAGAGACTGATTTCTTCTGAAGACAGAGAATACATGCTTTCTCTGTCATGCTTTTGATAAAAGCTGAACAACTTTACGCTGCCATCTCTGAAGACTCACCAACTTATATAAGTTGGTGATATCTTCATACTTTTGTCAACTATATATTAAGGTTTTAGAGTCTGTAACTTTCTACTTTGTACTTTTATCCCTTTTGCAATAGATAAGGATGTGAGCTATGGCATGTGATAGTCACTAGTCAAAAGGCAATCTGCCTTTTGACTTTACATTGATCTTGTTGTCTAGATTAGTCTTCCAGCTGGCCTTCAAAGTATGGACGACTGTAGGATGTAGTATAAAGTATCTCAGGTATCAGTCCTTAGGACTAAACCTTGTAATATTTGTAAAACACTTGAGAGCATTATACATCATTCTTGAAAACCAATTACTTGTGTTCTGCTTATGTTATTTACATTTGTTATTTGTTTCATAAGCCGATTCTCTATTTGATCTGTTAAGTTTTCTTGTTTGTTTCTCTCCAAACTTGTGAAACTATAGCATTGCTCCCCTGCATCGGTCCTGCGGTTACCTTTTTCATAAATGGAAAATGTCATAAAATAGTATTCAAATTTTAAAACTATTCTAATTAGATTACTTAAACATATTTTGTTCAAATTGGATCACTAAAACTTCAAATCGAGTTATCATCAGATTTTTTTATGTCAAGAAAGAATTGGAGGAAGGTGTGGGGATCAGGATTTTGCAATACATGTAATTATTTTTGAACTTTTTAAAAAACATGTTAACTATATTAAAAAAATAAAAAATACCTAAAAACCATGCCACCACTCTATATCAACATAATTTATTTTCTTAACTGAAACAAAAAAAAAACATGCTAAAAACATATTAACATTTATAATTTGAATAAAATATGAAAAATGGGTAATTTAAATAAAACAATTTTCAAAGTTGAGTAACGTAATTAAAATACTTTTAAAACTTATAAACTGCAAAATTATCCCTTTCATAAATATATAAACAACATATCTAAAGTAGTATTAAAATACTTTTTTCGGTAAGCATAGGTTTACATTTTCTTGCTTTCATTAGAAAATTTATTTTCAACGAACCCAATTACTAAAAAGTACCTAGGTAGACAACTCGTTAAAAGTGAAGTGTCCGTGTCATGTTCAACTACTCTCAGAAAAAAATTATATAATTTTTTTTTCTGATAGGTCTAAAATAAAATCCTTTGTGAAATAAAATTAATTTACTTCTTAAATCTTTAAAAGGTTATTCAAATCTTTAAATCACTAATGTTCAACATAATTTCTTTTTTACTTTTAAAATCATTAAAATATTAAAATAACTCGAATTAACTATAATATGACTTTAACTTTTCTAGTTTTGAATTCTTTTTTGTGTTAGTTAACACTTATTTTCTTAACTTTTGAAGTAAGACTTATTTTCACGAGAGATAATATTTTTTTGAGTTTTTAATATACCATTGCGTCATGTTTATATTTATTTTTTATTTAATATAAAAATTTAAATACAGTGTACGATAATTTTTTTATATACGTTTCGTTATAAATGTTTAAAAACGTGTCACATCTTAAATATTACAAATTTATTTTCTTTATTTTAATTAGCTTTTATGTTCCTTAATTGTCATTTTCTTAACTTTTAAATCACCTTGCTTTTCACAACTTAATGTTTCCTTAAATTCCGAATAAACTGTTACAACATGCTTGTTTTTATGGTTATGATTTGAATTTTATTTCAAATTCATGTTATCCTAACGTGTAGACATAACACACTAATTTATATTATCATAGAAGTTAATTTTTTGACATATTTAAACAAATGAAAAAATAACTATATCAAATAAACAAACATACTTATAATTTTCAAAATTTTGTATATCTAATAAATACAAAGAAAAAAAGATAAAAGTGAAAAAAACACTCATTTATGAAATTAAAACTACTGGTTAAGGCAAGATTATCGTGATTTAGAACATACCAATCACTAACAAAGAGTCAACAACCTCCACTGCAAATCCCCATTTCCCCTTCTTCTTCAACTCTCATCACACCTCTTTCTAGGGTTTTTCAGAAACCCTAAAATCTCTTCCCTCATTCCAATCATTCGGTATAATTTTGCAATCATATGCTGTATCGTGCGAAATTTGAGACGCAATAGTCTCCACAGATCCGATCCTGTGAACAATGGCGGGTCCCGGAGGTCGTAGATCGACCAACACATCACAATCGGTTCGTGGATCTAGAATTGTTGTTGCAATTGTTGCTGGAATTCTGCTTGGGTGTATCGTCGCTGTTTTGTACCCTCATGGTCTCTTCTCCGGCGATTCGTATTCTGCTTCTCGTTTTCAGAGTCGTCGTCTGTCGAAATCGAATCTACAGGTTCAGTTTTTTGAATTGAGGGTGTTTATACTGCTTGATTTAGTAGGTTTCTTGGTTTATAATTTGTTGACTGTGAGTGTTGTGGAACTGTTTTTATTGGATCAAGTGTTTGTGTTGATTTTCGTGAATGGGTTGAAGTTAATTTAATTGGGATCTTGGACATTGACTTTGATGTTGAACATGGTTATATCTATCTGTGAATCTAATCTGGATCATGAAGATTGTTAGGTAGTTCTGTCTGTCTACAAGTGTTGTGAATACCCTTTTGGTATTGGACAAAAGTCTTTTCTTTGGTTTGACATCAAGAATTACAAGTAGTTTTCTTGTACGAAAGGTATTAGATTTACTTCTCCTTTGGGTGGAATTAGGGTTGGTAAGGTGGGTGAAGAGCACCACTTGTGATGTTAATGCCCAAAAATTCAGGAGTATTGAGTTTTATTGTCAAAATATGGACAGTTTTAATCTTTTAGGATTGTGTATTAACTACGAAACCTTTCTTCAACTTACCTTATAGCTTTTTTTTTTCATTTTATTTCCCAGCAATAGCTAGATTTTCTAGGATAAATTCACCACAATGTGCACCCTCTAGGATGTGAATCCCCAAAGTTTTGGTTGTGCGGCACACCACCTAACTACCATATGTCCCGTTTGGTTGATTTTGAAGATTTGTTTACTTTGAAATTAAATATTCTGAAGGAATTCTGTAGGTTCAGAAGGGCACGTGTCGCTGTCATTACTAGTATAAATCGAATCCACAATCATAGATCTACATTCCTAATTGTTAATTTGAGTAAGAAAGAAACTCGACTTTACTCTTTTACGTGTCACATATTTAACTATTAACTAAGACTTTCTTCTTACTTACTCTAAGTTAGTTCTTAATTTAAACTTATATCAACCTGTACTGCCGAAAATTAAACTTAAGAACGAGTATATGGAATTTCTTTCTTTTCCTTTACAAGTTACAACCCCTTATGATTTATCAGTATATGATTCTCTCTCATTGATACTATATAATTGTGGTTTAATTTAATTATTCGATCAAATGCTTCAGTTGTTTTAGGGATTCCAGCAATCCTTTCTAGATATCCACTGAATAAGTTAACTTTAGTAGTATATCATGAACTGAAATCGGGTATGAATTGTAAAATCAACAACATAACCTCATACATTAAACTTCTTTTTCCAGACCGGCTCAGCTTCGTGTGAATCCACAGAACGTGTTAGCATGTTGAAAGCAGACATTGCAGATTTATCAAACTCAAATGATGAACTAAAGAAACAAATCAGGGATCTAACAGAGAAGTTGCAGGCAGCTGAACAGAAAAACGGTCAAGCTGAGCAGCAAGTTGTAGTTTTTGGGGAGCCCCAAAAGGCTGGGCCTTTTGGGACTGTTAAGGGTATAAGAACTAACCCTACTGTTCTTCCAGATGAAACTGTTAACCCAAGACTAGCCAAAATTTTGGAAAAAGTTGCAGTCCAGAAAGAGCTTATAGTTTCACTTGCAAATTCTAATGTAAGAGCCATGTTGGAGGTCTGGGTCTCCAGCATCAAGAAAGCAGGTATACCCAATTATCTTGTTGTGGCTTTAGATGATGGGATTGTAGATTTTTGCAAAGAAAATGATGTACCATTCTACATGAGAGACCCAGATGAGGGTATCGATTCTGTTGCTAAAACAGGAGGTAACCATGCTGTTTCAGGATTGAAATTTAGAATCTTGAGGGAGTTTTTACAGTTGGGTTACAGTGTTCTGTTGTCTGATGTTGATATCGTATACATACAGAACCCTTTTGACCATATATATAGGGACTCAGATGTAGAGTCTATGTCTGATGGGCATGATAACATGACCGCTTATGGATATAATGATGTCTTCGATGAACCTACAATGGGTTGGGCTAGATATGCTCATACGATGCGGATTTGGGTTTATAATTCTGGGTTTTTCTATTTGAGACCTACTATACCTGCAATTGAGCTGTTAGATCGTGTGGCCGACAGACTATCTCATCCACCACCAGCTTGGGATCAGGCAGTGTTCAATGAGGAACTGTTCTTTCCTTCTCATCCTGGTTATATTGGCCTTCACGCTTCTAAAAGAACCATGGATCGCTATCTTTTTATGAACAGTAAAGCTCTTTTTAAGGAAGTAAGGAAAGATGCTAAGTTGAAGAAATTAAAGCCTGTTATTGTTCACGTCAACTACCATCCAGATAAATTACCGAGGATGAAAGCCGTGGTTGAATTCTACTTTAATGGCAAACAAGACGCTCTGGACCCATTTCCTGATGGTTCTGGTTAAATGCCGCTTGCATTCTGCTGGATCAGGTTATCTTACAGTGAGCTTAGCCCTTTTAAAAGAAAGCGAGTTTGTAATATGATGAATCTTCCTTCCACTAGTCTTGACATTTCAATACTTGATTTTTCTTATTTGGAGTACAGTTTGATCTTCTGTTTCATTCCTTTTTCATTTAATGACATATCGACATATCATTGATCTTTTTTCTTCGAGTAACATCCCAAGAAGCACCGGGGAATTTCATATTTTACGCGGTTAACTTCTTAAATGATGAAATCTTGGAACTCATACTGATCCTTAAGTGGATAGGTTAAACAAATGGGTACAGGATTACACGTAGATGGCACTTTGAATGATTTTTGTTAAAATGAATCTAATAACTCATATTTTCACAAATAAGTCCTTAAATTTTAATTTGTTAAAACATCAAATTGTCTTCCTCCTCACTTGTATCTTCTTCCAAGTGAGATGAAACCACTGTGGGATTAATCGATTTGTGTGATTGTCGTGAAACCAAATTCGGGAATTTAGTTAAACTCATCGGGTATTAATACATTTATTATTTATTTTAGGGTTTGAACTTTGTAAGTAGACTTGTGGGGTTGCACATAGATGAAATTCGGGTTGGACATTGGTTGAATAATTGAAGGTTTGTTGGTTGAGTTATTAGAACCGAACATGACCTATATATTTATTCATATCAAAAGCGATAACTCTAATTTCGACATACCTAAAATTGTGTAATAGGAACACAACTTGTTAATCTATATGTCTAAGGGTGGGCTATACATGCCCTCATTTTTTACTTGTCATGCCTCAAACTTAAGAATAACTTTACAAAAATTTTATATTCACCCTTTGAATTTTTTTTAAATATATATACGTCCACTCACTTGTCGTATTTCTTTTTAATCGTGATATCTCTATGTAAAAAGATTAAAAATGATTTTTAAATGTAAATAATTTTTAAGAAAAAGAAATTTGAAGACATACATGCACTTTACAAACGTAAATTGCTCTCTTTGTTCTTGTATTCTTTATCATTATTATCGATTAAAAATGTTTTTTTAAAGTTAAAAATAAACAATTTTTAAACGATCCTTCAGTAAAAATTTAATAAAAACATTAAACGGCTATATATATTAAAATAGAAAGGTTTGAAATAAGATGTTTGTACCCAATGTAATTATTTTATTTTTAGCCAAACTTTTAAAATTTACGTGCTAGCAAATTATAAACTAAAAATTTTACGTACCCGAAGTTAGAAAACAACACATGAAATTTCATTATAAAGTAAAAACCTTGTGTTTAATTTTTATGAAATTTAAAAATAATGATTGTAACAACAGAAATCATGATTTTTTCAACTAAAACTTACCTCTAATATACCTTGTAATAGCTTTAATATATCACGAAATTTTGAATCTGAATTACTATATGGTACAAATTAACTCTACAATTAATATAACGAAACTTATCACCATTAGCATTAAACATTAAGTTGTCTATGTTATTAACTCTCGTAGGGATCAAATTTGAATTGTTTGAAACGTCATCTTTCGTACAAGTTAACTATCGTAAAAAAAATTAAAAGTTATCTTTTGAATTTAAACAAACAACAAATTAGCATTAAAATACAAAGCTATTATTATTATTATCATGCTAAAGGAGAACAAAGAAACAAAAAGAAAACAAAAGGTTCGAATTGTATATATTAAGAATTCAAAGTAACGGTATGACAAGTAAAAATATGATAAAATGGGGTATGTATAGCAACACCCTATATCTAAACGCGTCAAATGGGTTGTGTTGGCGGTTTGTAAAAAACGAGTGATAATCAAGTTGTAAAAATGTTAAACATGTTGGAGGTTTGTTCAATATAAATTAAATGAATTAGCGGGTTGGCATGTTTACTATAACTTGACATGCTCAATAAACATAAGAGACATACGAGTTGGTGGGTTAGACGTGTTTCACGGTAAGCATGTAACTCGGAATTGACATTTTATTAAACATAAGAGAAGTGATATTTCAAAACTTGATTATTTTTATATAATAACAGGAATTTGTAAAGGTGTTCTTTTTCAAATTTGTTAAATGATTCTCGTGTGTATGTTTGTGTTTCAAGATTTTAACGTTTCTGCAATGAGATATGCATTCCAAACTGGTCAATTGTGTGTTTTGGTTATTAATGTCGGTACAAGAGAAGATGGATGACTGGATGAGAGAATACAGAGGGGGGAGAAAAAAACTTAATCATAGAAAAGTGTTGTATTTGTTTATTATTGTATAACAACGACAAATTAGCAACACACAGGAATAAAAGAATCGGGAGAAAGAGAAAAATTCTTATTATTATTCCATTCTTATCACATACATCATATATGCATAATAAATGAAACCGAAAACTATACACTAATTGAGATTGATGGTGTCATAGGAGAGTAATGATGGTAATTATTATGCTTTAATATATATGTATTTATAACACTTTCCTTCGTACATATTACCATTTGTTATACAATATTAACAATATACTTCAGGATGTTTTTAAATTGACACTTCATGATAAAATAAACTGATACTACTGGATCAATTATGTTGTTTTATTAAAAATCTTACTAAAAAAACTCAATGGGACAAAACATAATCAAAGAAAAAAAATACAACGTGTATAATACTCCCCTTACTTTTTAATAATATCTCCTTTAATTATGGATGACAATCCTCAATGAAAGTTGCTCAAGAAGTTATGTAGTCATTGATTTGTAACTTAATCCTTTGATGTGCAATTTCTTAAATTGAACACTTTCATTTTCCACATTATAATTTTGCACAAAAGACCTATTTATATCCAACATATTTCAATTTTATGGACTAATAGTCCAAAACTCTCATGTAGTGAGAGAATTTAATTCTGCTTTATTTGCGTATTTCTAATTTGACCAATTAGTTTCACATGTTCATTCATCAGCAAATCTTAATTTTTGATCCTCGTTATTTTAATCATTTCAAGTGCTATTATATACAAATGTATAATCGACGTCGATTTTGTTTTGATTCCATATGATTCTAAACGTGATATAGTTTAGCAAGATCTCTTTATTTTCAGATACATGAGGTTCTTCTAGGTCCATCATGTCATGTGTATTTTCAATGGACATTTTTACTTTTACCTAGAACTGATCATATTCATAAAGGATCAGGCTATACATACCCTCTTTATTACTTGTCATACTATCCCTCTCAAAAAACAATTTTAAAACATGTCATGTTTTACCCTGGAAAAAAATTTAGTTTTAGAAGAACGTATTTCTTTATTTTTTTAAATAAGTTTCAAAAACACTTTTTATATAACGATATAAAAACATATTTAAAAATAAAACAAATTCTATAAAAGTTTAATATAACAATTTCTAAAGTTAAAAAAAACTTTTAAATATCATTTAGAATTGGAAATTGACCAAAACAAATTTAAGTCAACCGATTAAACCGTTTTCGATTTATTTGGTTAGGTTATACGATTAGACCTGTCAAACCGTTTAATATTCGGTTTATACAGATAATTAAACTAAATAAACAAGATTTTGTGTAACTGTTAACCGAAGTGAAAACCGAATTAACGATTTGATTCGATTTTTACGGTTATGGATACGATTCAATTTTCAATTATTTTCTGTTTTTAGATTTTTGAACACTCGTAACCACTACAAAAAAAAACTAATTAAAGAGAAAATATAAAGGCTAAAAAGTAATAATAAATAGATAAAACTTAGCAAATTAGGTTAACGTATTAAGGGGTGATATGGTAATTAAAAAAAACATAAAAGAAAAAATTAAATATTTCTATAAGTTGAGAGGAGGGTATAACAAGTAAACATACTTTAGAGGGGGTATATATAGCATCACCCATTCATAAATAACTTGATCCGTTTTTCGAGGAAATTTTTTTCTTTGGAATCGTATGGTTTGCCACGTTTTAAACATGCCTTAGACTTACTATAAGTATGTAGTTATCCTTATAGGATATTAATCTTAATTGGAGCACCAGTAGTTGATATATGTGACTTAGTCACTCCTTTAAGGTTAGTAAATTCGTCTAACAAGTTATTCAATAATCTTTATACATGAATTATCTTTTAAACTTTTTGTTCATATAATTAGTTTAAGGATCAAGATTATACATAGATAATTCATTCAAACTTATTTCACTTTCCAACTGCTATTAATCTCCCCCTCATGTTGGGAATATTGATTCATACAAAATCAATAAATTAAGTCGTAAGTAAATCTCTCGTTAATAGAGCTAATAACTTAAATATAGATTGTTATTCATTTCTAGCATGTATTCACAAACTCATTTGAGGTTTCATCTTTGTGCTTTGTGATGAAGCAATTATAACTTATATCGTATAACAAAAAAAACTTGGATGGAAAATGTTTCGTTCTTGACAAAAACCATTTGTATGGGGAGAAAACACAATAATACGTAGGCCTGTTGTGAATTACCATTGAAAACAAATACATAACATGGTCCCAAACATAAACATAAACCGTTGCTCTCATGATTATTGGTTTTTAAATCAATTGTAGATTTTTGGTAATTATCTCCAGAAAAGAAAATTTACGTATGAACTTAATGATGTTCATAACTTATTTCAATAATCATAACTTATTTTCAATAATCATTTGTAGCTTTGGGAATTATGTTTATCATTATTTTCAAAACAAGTATGATAATCTGGAATGGTGCTTGCTATCTCATTAGCTAAGCCATAACTCACGCAAACTTCAAGTTGCAAATTTAATACCCATTTAAACGATGAATCGGTTTGAGACATTAAATGGTATACTCGTTATGATATTTAGGGATTCACACCCTATTTTAATTAATATGTAATAGTTCTCTTTGAGAGCAAACATTACACGTATAATTATCAATTTGAAAAGCCACTAAGCTTTTCAATACATTTCACATCATCATTGGCTCAGGATGGTCTAACTGGTCATGCCAATTTATTAAATAACTATGATCTATAACTTCTGGTTTATGATCATATACGCTTTAGTGCACTTGTTCTTGTTTCATACATGGAATAAGTACGTGAGAATAATGCATTTTATTACAAACAGTCATGTTTTATGATCTCATCTTTAACATGAGCATCACACAATGTTCTAAATTACTCACATGATCATGAATTTTATGATGATCACTGTATAAGCAATTCACATACATAAAGGAATGGATTGGAACCATACAACTTTCATGTATAAATACATTCACTTCAAGAAATGGATTAGAACCATAAAACTTTCATGTATAGATACATTCACTTTATGGAATGGATTAGAACCATACAACTTTCATGTATAAATACATTCACTTAGGAATGGATTAGTTTCACATGACTTTCATGATTGTTGTTTCAAACTTTTTATATTTAAAATATTGCTACTTTATGTGCATACTTGATGTATGACAAATGAAAATTGTTTTGCTCAACCTTTGCGTATAGATAATCTTCTCATAACATATATCAATTAAGAAGTAATCGTGATCGAGTTATGCTCATTTCTATCAAATCTTATAGTCTTCTATAATCTTAAAATAAGCTTTAGAGTGTACAACTCTTCTTGTATCATATTTTACCTTTAATTTATAAGTCTTTTACCATAATCTAAACGTAGCTATAACATTTCATGACATTAATAAAATATAAATTGGTCTTTTGCGTTATATAACACCCTCTATAAATATAACATATATCTTGTGCAAAGTTAAATCATGAAAATATGTCTAGAGATGTCGAGGGTGACAAACTAGAGTTTTGATAGCTTATACGTTTATCTATAATAAAATATTAATAGATGGCTTGCGTACATATAAATTGTACCATCTGGAAGACCTTAGGGTTCTCGTTGATATAAACTACATGCTCTATAATATAATATAGTGCGTATAGATTTAAAGAATCCATGTGATAGTAAAAGTAAATTTCACAGATAATCTTTAATTATTCTTTATAAAATATATAAAGTTTATATAACCTTAACTTTTATAAAATTTCAACTTGTGAACCTCGAAATCCTTTTTATGTCATTCCGTTTAGTATTTAACTACACTCACAACAATCGTAACTTTTATATAATCAATTAAATGCATTAGGAGCCTGATTGAACAATTATTAATGCTTAACCAAACAAATTGTTACGTGTAAGAAAGACATAAAGCAAGCATGCTTATCAGTCTGTATTTTAAGTCTTAAAAAGGCTTAATAACTGGAAGCAAAGAACAAATAATTTATGTATACGACCAGTTAATGATGCATTTCAACTAATTCATATTAGAAATGTTATTGAAGCAATCTTAAGGAAATATTATTCTAACAATGTCTCTCTTATTAATAGAACAATATGTTAATTTGCAATTTTGACATATATATCCACTATCTTATATATCCACACTATTGTTTTTTTTAATTTTGAAAATAGACATTAAATTAATAAACAAAGTAAGAAAATCGAGATGGCTAAATGATTACATATCCTTGGTTTAAACCAAACGCCAATGTCAGTCACTTTTTAATTTTTAAAAAATGGAAAACTAATAAGTTTATTTTCATGTTTTATTAGTTACATGTCCATCTGTTTTAAACCATCAGTTACCGTCAATTTGGCAATTTTGCCAAATAGAAATCCCAAAAGCAAATAGATTTTTGTTACATCTTTCTATGTCAATTTAATCCTAGGTTTACTTGGTCAAGGACTTAGCTAGTTACTAATGAATTAGATTTTGTAATTTGAGCATAGATGGATAATCAAAACTCACGATATGAAAATCCCATTAGCTTGGTCATTTTATATTTTTATGTACTACGTAAAAGAGTAAATGTAGGTTTGACTTAATTATAATGAATTCCATGATTTTAATATTTTAAATTGGTATTAAGTATCATAAAACCTTTCTATCGTAAGATTTTATATTATGCTACTAACACACCTAAACTTGGACATATGATTCTCACATTCCTAATATAAGTTCAAAAGCCATCATGCAATAATAAAGTAGGTTTAACTTGTTAGGTACCCGACACAATACCGTAAAAAGACAACCAAAAGCAACCATTTGGTTGAGTGGTAGCCTAATGACTTCTTTTAGGGGAGGTTGTGAGTTGGAGTCCTACTAACAACAAAAATGTTGTTGGTGGGCCGGGTTTTACCGCAGTGGGCCTTCGGTGGTGGGTTTTTCCTGGAATTGGTGGTTGGTGGGCTTGGGTTACCCAGCGCTGTCTGTGATCACGGGCGTATGGGGTGCCTTTTCGCCATTGGGGTACTCTGGATAGCCGGGTTTTAATTAGTTGGCCGTTCAAAAAAAAAGTACGACTTTCCCGATTTCATTGTTTTCTCGAGTAAATTAAAGCGGCTACTTTGGTTGCCTTGTCAGTGTATGACGATGATTGGTTTCAACATACAAGTAGAAACATAAATGGTGATCTAAAGCAGGTGTGAGAGTGGTTATTTAATAATTTCAAGACTCATCAGAATTGCTAGGGGGACTTCATGGAAATGAAAATCAGATGGAGTCAAGAGGGATAAAATTGGGTTCGGATAAAGCCCATGAAAGTTCAAATCAAAACGGTTGTTGCATCAGTGGATTATGGTGGTGTTGGGTCAACCAGCATTCAACCAAACATGTTTGGAAAACCCCACCTGTATTGCCTTCAGTTACAACTTGCAAAAGAAGTTTAGATTCAGATTCTAACATCTGCTACAATTCAAAAATCGGGTGTTTATGAGTTCGAAGATGGAAAGAAAAGCTTCTCGTGCTTATAACGTGTTATATAACAACGACAAATTAGCTACACACAAGAATAAAAGAATTGGGAGAAAGAGAAAAATTCTTATTTCCATTCCATTCTCATCACATACATCATATATATATATATATATATATATATATATATATATATATATATATATATATATATATATATATATATGCATACAAGATGAAACCGAAAACTATACACTAATTGAGATTGATGGTGTCATAAGTGGAGAGTAATGATGATAATATGTATGCTTTAATATATATGCATTTATGAATTTATAAAATTTTGACAACATAAATACATCTCACTAATGATTCGATTGCAAGAAACTTAACAAAATTTCACATATATGGTATTTAAAAATTATAGCTTTTGTAGCGAAGCGGTAAAACAAGTTGATGATGGAACCGGGAGCTTCACTCTACAAAACCAAGGCTCAAGAGCTGTTCAAAACAACCTTGAAATTGAAGGATTTGTCCGCAAAGATCGAGAGAAAGCTCGCCAAAAACCTCATTTTAATGTTCATACCTTGTATGAGAATCTTGCTCCCTTTTGATCTCAAAACCGAAGGATTGTTCTTCAAATATCAACTCGCTATTGAAAGGTTTTGTTTCCAATTTAAACTCTCGGTTGCCATCCATAAAAAAATGTTCAACAGCCTTGGAGAAAAAGTGAAGCGGAAGAAACAAGCACTTAAGTGGCCATTAACTGATATCATATCCAAGACATAGTATGCCATATTCTATGTACAATGGACAATAATATCTAATAGTATATGAAAGTTTGCTTCTTTCTTTTATAACAGCCGCAAATGTCTCAACATGCTTGGGATATCTCAGTTTTCTAAGTAACAAAAGGAAGAGATAGTGTGATCATGACATTATGATATACAAAAGAGCATGTTTTTATGATGATCATTCCATTCCTTGACTTGTCCAAGACTTGGGAACTGATAGACACAATTAATTATCATCTGTTTTATTCTTGTATTATGTCAAACTATCATGTACTTATGTGTAACTATTGTGTTTATTTATAGACTCCTCCTCCTACCTAATTGATAAAGAGAATTCAATTTGTATCATGGTATCTAAAGCCTTTCCATCTCCCTGATTTTCGCATCTTCCCTTCCCTTTCCTCTTCTTCTTCCCAACCCTCTCATCTTCACCTCCTTCATGGCTGGACCATCTTCTGCCTCACACGAACCTAACCTTCCCATGAACATGGTTATGCCCAATCTCATTCGTCTCAACTCCTCCAACTATGTAATCTAGAAAAATCAAATCTAGAAATATTATCGAAAGGTACATCTTCGGTTGCTGATTTTGGCCGTCGATTCAAAGGTCTTTGTGATCCGCTCGCTGATATCGTCCATCCGATCGAGGATTCAGATAAGACTCATTGGTTCCTTGCTGGACTTGGCCCTTCTTTTGAAACTTTTTCAACGGCGGTTCGTACATCTCGATCAAGAATTATCTTCCGTGATCTTCTTGCTCAGGCTGAGGGTCATGAAATATTTCTAAAATCGCTCCACGATTCGGCTACACCAACTATTTCCTTCTCTGCGAAATCGGTCACCCCTCCCTCTTCTCATCCTCATCGACCTGGTCCTGGTTATCGTGCCGGTGGTGGTTGTGTTCGTGGGCGCCGACCGCCCCACTCTCAACTCTGTAGAACTAAGGGACACTATGCCACTTCATGCCCAAATCTTGCTACATTTGCATTCAAGGCTTCTAGATCCGCCTTTGATCTTGCAAATGCATTTCACGTGCAATGCCTTGTTACTACATCCAGTCTCGATTGGTTCGTAGATTCCGGCACCACCAATCATATGACGGCTTTACCAGAAAGTGTCAAACCTTCGACACCATATACAGGTACTTCTCAAGTAAAATTTGGGAATGGTATTGTTCTTCCCATTAAATTCATGGGACATTGTGTTCTACCCAACAATATTTATTTACGTAATGTTTTAGTTGTACCAAATCTTACAAAAAATTTACTCTCTATTAGCAAATTAACTTATGAAACCAATGTGGATGTGCTATTGTCCCAACCACATTTTTTCATCCAAGATAAAACAACGAAGAAGGTTCTAGCTCAAGGCCGGTTTGAGGACGATTTATATATGCTTCGAGATGATTCTTAAGCTCTTTTTGCAAATTCTAGATCCAAGCCTAAAGCGTCTTTTGAATTATGGCATTGTCGCCTTGGACCTGTGTCCTTTGATACTATCTTATTGCAAGGAATACACTTAAAGGCTGATGCAACCAAAAAACAACCAAAGAGCTCTCAGCATGCACATGTGAAGTATTAGGAAAGTACTTCGGAAGATTTGATATAATTAAGTGAATTATGCTAAGTATTAAATATTCAAAAGCCTAAAGACTAATTCTTCCGAAGCCAAAGATGAAGTCTTTTGAAGCTTCAAAGACAAAGTCTTCCGAAGCTTCAAAGACAAAGTCTTCCGAAGCCAAAGACCGATTTCTTCCGAAGATAGAAAAGACATGATTTCTCTGACTTATTTTTTACAAAAGCTGAACCACCTTTCCACTTCCATTTCTGAAGACTCACCAACCAGCATGGTTTGGTGAAAAGTCTATGCTTTTGTCAACTGTAGATTATGGTGTTAAGTTTCTAACTTTCCAACCATGTACTTTTATCCTTTTTGTAATATATTAGGATGTGAGCTATGGCATGTCATAGTCACTGGTCAAAAGACAATCTGCCTTTTGACTCTACATTGATCTTGTTTTCTAGATTAGTATTTCCAGCTAGCCTTCAAAGTATGGCCGGCTGTAAGAGGTAGTATAAAGTATCTCAAGTACTTGTATTTAGTTTTAAGCTTTGTAAAACTTGTAAGAACTTGAGAGCAATATACAACATTCTTGAAAACCATATACTATCTTGTTTTTGTTATTGTTCTTTACTTGTGTTCTTTGTTTCATTCTAACTGGTTCCCCTGCTAAGTGTTCTAAGTCTCTCCACTTTGTGAAACTGTTACATTAACCACCCTTCAATGGTCATGCAATTGGTATCAGAGCATTTTAGGCTCTTGATTGTAAGATCTCACCATCTTAAATCTCTTCAGTTTCATGAAACACTTACCAACTCAAATGACAGCTATCTCTAAGGCTGACATGGAAACCGGTACTATTACAAAGTCTCCACTGGTCACTCCTAATGAATTTGATACTTGGTGCCAATATATGAAAGGTCATCAAGTCTCAAGAGAGCAAGATGTGGAGATCTGTTGTTGAAGGACCTCATATCCCAAGCACCTCTTCAGCCATTGCTGGAGGTGGGATGATACCAAAGAAAATGGCTGACTACTCTGAAGACTGGAAGAAAATAGATGTAGATCATAAATCCATGACCGCTCTTCAAACTGCCATTTTCAAACTCCATATACAGAGGCTTCAAGAAGTACAAAACTGCTAAGCAGCTCTAGGATGCACTAAAGCTCATGTATGTGGGGTCTGAGGAAGCAAAGGAGAACAAGAGAGATATTATAAAGTTGCAGTTTGAAAACTTCACCTATAAGACAGGTGAAACCATGACTCAACAATACTTCAGGTATGTTGAGATTGTGGATACTCTAATGGTTGTTGGAGTCAAGCTTGAGAATAGGGACATAGTGAGGAAGTTCATGTTCTCTCTTCATAGACAATGGACTCACTACTGTGTGGTCATCATGAGAACTGAGAACCTCTATACTCTTACTCTCATAGAGTTGTATAGTATCCTTAGTGGTTACCATATGGAGATGAACTTGCAAAATCCACCAAGCAGCTCTTCCAACAATCAACAAAGCTTAGCCCTTCATGTGGTTGAAAAGGATAGCAGAGAACCATAATATTATCTCATCTGCTTCCCTGATAACTCATAAAATGGTCCTTTCATCACCTTCCCTGAGACACAAAGGGAGAGATACATCCAAGAAAGCCCATTCCAAGAGACAAGCTCTGCTCAAGCCTTTGTGTCCGTTGATGAAAGTTATGGAAACTTTCTCTTCACTCTTGAAGATTTGGACTGCATCCATCCAGATGATCTGGAGTACATGGAGATAGTTCAACAGATGACTCTCCTCACTCACAGAGCCAAGAAGTTCTATAAGAGAACGGGAAAGGAAGTTCCCAAGCAATATGGCCAGTGGAAAGTTTGGCCTGTATAAAAGCAAGGTGAAGTGTTACAACTGTAACCAAATGGGACACTTTTCTAGAGAGTGCAAGGCACTAAGGAAAAACGATGGCCAGGCACAATCCAGACCAAACTACACTGATGCAGCTCCCAGAACATAGAAGCCAAGCCAACCTAAACAACATGTTGCTGTTGCTGTTGACGAAGGAGGCTTTAACTGGAGTTTTTAGGTAGAAGATACTTCTCCAAACTAAGAACTGATGGCTGATCATGAAGAAGCCAAGGTATTAGAACATCTTTGTACTCCTGAATGCATTGCTAAAGTTAATATGTACAAGTCCTACAACTTGAAAGTGAGATCTGACCTTGAGTTCTTAAATATTTTAAAAGCTGATTTTAAAATAGCAGAAAGTGATTATAAACTTAATATTGAAGATTGAGAGAAAACCATTTCTACTCTTAAGCATGAGCATACAAACTACAAGACTCAAATCAAATATCTTATAACCAAGTTAACTGAATGCCAGGCTGAGCTTGTGATCAACAGCAAAGCCAAGGCAGAAAAATGTGTTTTTGAAGAGGAAATCTTCAAGAAAATAATATCCTCATCCGTGCATGCAAAAGTTTGTTACCAAAATAGTTAGGGACTAGGATCAAGTGAGATAGCTCCTCCACACACACTCCTATCTGTTAGATCTCCAAGGTGTAGAACTTGTCAAGATGAGCTGCCTCCTATTGATCCTATCCAAGAGAAGGATGAAGATGTAGAGGAGATAGTAAAGGATGAACCCGAGTTGAGTGAAAAGGGTTATCCTAAGAAGGGACACTATTCTCCTAGAGAGAAGAAAGAACTAGGGATGACCAAGTCTGCAACAAAGAACTTGATAAGGGGAGCCAAAAGAAAGTCAAAGAAAGCCCAGGAGATCAAGGCCACCTTCAACTCTAAGCAAAAGCAAGTTTTCATTTCTACTGGATTTGAAGTGGTAAACACTAAAGACTCAATAGTGGACTCTAGTACCAGGAGTCCTAGTTTATGTCCAAGTCATCCTGGTTAAGAGATAAAGGCTGATAAAATATGCACCACTGCTGCACTCAAAAGAAGACTCTCAAAAGCATGCCAACTGAATTGCATCATGAGTGGTAGTACTTCTAACTTTGCCAAGGATTGCATCTACAATCTCAAAAGTACTATCCACATGACCAAGAATAAAACTTCTAAGAAGAAGAAGAAGTTAGCTTCGGAAGGAAAATCTTTTCCTTTTGAAAGATCAAAAGTGAAGAAGATGATACGTGAAAACTTAACTTCGGAAGAAAATTTGGTCTCGAAAGAAAAGAATGCTTCCAAAGTACTGAAGTCTGCTGCAGTGGTTGCAAAAGCTTCTGAAGGTTCAGTGTCCAAAACTTACAAAGTCATCAAAACTTCTGAAGTGTTGAAGGCCAAGTCTTGTCTTCCAAAGATGGTGTGGAAGATAAAGGAAGGCCATGTGACTGAAAGTTCTTCTTCCAAAGTGGATGTTCCAGGCACATGACAGACAATGGCTTTTTGCTTTAAAACTTTGAGAAAATTGATAGAGGGCCAGTTGCTTTGGAGGAGAATCAATTGGTTACATTACTGGAAGGGGTAGGGTCACAAATGGTAAGCTCAACATTATAAAGGTAAATTTTGTTAAGGAGCTTAGGTATAATCTCTTGAGTGTATCCTAATTTTGTGATTAGAGACATAACATGCTCTTTACTGAGCATGAGTCCATTATTCTTAAGAACGGGATGGTCATCCCTCAAGAGCATATCCTGCTTAGAGCCCCCAGGAAAGGGAACATGTATAAGATGGATTTGTTGGAAACATCACATTCAGGAGAAGTTTCTTGCTTTCTATCTAAAGCAAATAGTGATGAGTCTTTCCTCTCTCATAAAAGAATGTGTCAAGTAAACTTTAAAAACATGAATAAATTAATTAAGAATGATTTGGTAACTGAAATGCCAAAGAAATAGTTTACAGGTGATGATCATTGTGTTGCATACCTGTAGAGGAAGCAACACAAAGTGTCTCACAAGCCAAAGAAAATGAACTCCATCACCACTCCCCTACACTTATTACATATGGATCTCTTTGGCTCCACTAGTGTAATGAGTCTAGGAAGGACGTCTTATTGTTTGGTGATCACAGATGAATTCACAAGATATACTTGGGTCTTATTTCTTAGAACTAAGGATGAGACTCCTAAGATCTTGAAGAGCTTCATTCTGAAAATTGAGAATCAATATGATCACAAGGTCAAGATCATAAGATGTGATCAAGGAACTGAATTCAAAAACCAAATCCTTGATACATTTTGTGATGAAAAAGATATTACAAGACAATATAGTGCTCCCAGGACTTATCAGTAAAATGGTGTTGCTGAGTGGAGAAACATGACACTTATTGAAGCTGCAAGAACCATATTATTTGACTTTAAACTGCCCATCACCTTCTAGGCAGAGGCAGTCAACTCTACTTTCTATATGCAAAATAGAGTTTTACTAGTCAAGACTCATGGTAAGACTTCTTATGAACTATGACACAAAAGGAGACGTTTCATTGGTTTCCTTAGATTATTTTGATGTCCTTGCACTATCTTGAATAGCAAGGATCAACTAGCCAAATTTGATGAGAAATCAGATGATGGACATTTTATTGGATACTCTTCCCAAGCTAAGGCTTATATAATATACAATCTCAGAACTAGAGTAGTTGAGGAGTCAACTAATGTGACCTTCAATGAGCACACAACCAGTGTGAAAGGTTCTGGTCCTGATTGGCTATTTGATCTTGACTTAGTTACTAACTGTTTTAACAAATCTTATGAAGATGTTTCAGGATCTACCTACCTTATCAATAGGAGATTCTAATCCAAGATTTGAGCTTAAAAGACCAAGTGTTCAAACTACTTCAGCTCCAGTGGTAACTAGCCCTGTAGATGGAAATCCTATCAGCACAACCATGACAAAGTTTTCAACTGATACATCTGAGGTGCCTATAAATTCCAACACGAGGCACAAGACTTAAATGAAGGAATTTGCAATGTAAGAGGAGATGGAGATGGTGATAGTGATCAAGAATTTCTTGATGCTGATAACCACTCCATAGAAGACAACATTAATGATATGACACACTCATTGGATCAAGTTTCACTTGATAAGTGTGTTGATGTGGTGGATGATATTCAAGCACCAGATTTGAATTTCACCAATTTAGATCTATCCAACTAACTTGTTGTGATTTCTCAACTGAGAATTCACAAGTCATACCCTACCACAAACATCATTAAAATGTTGAGACAGGGGTAAGAACAAGAGGACAAACCCATGTCAAAAATTTTGTCTTCACTTTTGTTTCTTGTCCCAGATTGAGCCCAAGAAGATTGATGAGGCTCTCAAGGATGAAAGTTGGGTTGAAGCAATACAGGAGGAGTTGCTTCAATTCAAGAGACAAAAGGTCTGGAACTTATGTCCTCTTCCTCATGGGAAGACTACTATATGTACTAAGTGGGTATTTAGGAATAAGAAAGATGATAGAGGACTTGTCATCAAGAACAAGGCAAGACTAGTTGTTCAAGGGTACACATAAGAAGAAAGGATTGACTACATAGAGGTTTTTGCTCTTATAGCAAGACTTGAAGCTGTAAGGATATTTCTAGCTTTTCCTGCATCCAAGGATTTCAAGGTCAACCAACTTGATGTCAAGTGTGCTTTCTTATATAGGGTGATTGATGAGAAAGTGTATGTCAAACAACCACCTGGCTTTGCAAACCCAGATCATCCTGATTATATCTGCAAGTTTGACAAAGCTCTCTATGGGTTACATCAAGCTCCAAGGTAGTGGTACGAGACACTATCACAATATCTCTGTCAGCATGGATATAAGAGATGTACTATTGATGGAACATTCTTCATCAAAGGAATAGGAAATGACTTGATGCTGGTTCAAGTTTATGTAGATGCCATTATTTTTGGGACAACTAATTCGAAACTCTACAAAGACTTTAAGAAGCTGATGAAGAATGATTTGAAATGAGTGCCATGGGGTAACTCAATTTCTTTCTAGAAATTCAAGTAAAGAAAGTTGACAATGGAATCTTTATAAACTAGTCAAAGTATGTGCAAGACATACTTACCAGATTTCACATGATTAAGTGCAAGGTTGCTAAGACACTCATAGCCAGAAACCACTCTCTAAGACCAGATCTTAAGGGGGAGTGTGTTGATGAACATCTATATAGGGCTATGATTGGGTCTCTTATGTACCTTATAGCCAACAGGCCCGATATCATGTTTGCTACATGTATTTGTGCAAGATATCAAGCCAACCCACCCCAAGATGTCACACCTGGTTGCTGTCAAGAGAATTCTTAGATATCTTAAAGGTGCTCCCAAATTGGGCCTTTGGTATCCAAAGAATTCTGACTTCAATCTGTATGCCTATATAGATAGTGACTATGGTGGCTGCAATATGACTGCAAAGTCTACATGTGCTGGAAGTCAAATTTTTGGTAGAAGGATAGTCTCATGGCAATGCAAGAAACAATCCTATATGCTTGCATCATCTGCTGAAGCTGAATACATTGCTACTACAAGCTGCTGTGCTTAAGTGCTTTGGATTCAGAATCAGATGCTAGAATATGGATTCAACTTCAAGGAGACTCCCATCCACATAGACAACAACAGTGCTATCTCTATTATAGAGAATCCTATACAACACTCAAAGACAAAGCACACCAACATTAGGTATCATTTGATTATAGATAATTTTAAAAAAGGATTGTTAAAACTAGTCAAAGTTAACACAAATGAATAATATGTTGATCTGTTCATAAAAGCTTTTGATGAGTAGAGATGTAAATATTTTATATCAGCTATTAGGATTATTAACTTTGAGTAAATCTTTCTTAAACTAAACTCAAGATTATTTTTTAATATGTGTGTCTTAAGTTGTCTATATCATCACCATAAAAACTTAGTTTACTTTGGAAGAAACTTTTCAAAATTGATATCCCTTAGAATTTTGAGAATTTTGGATATATTTTCTTTCGGAAGACCTTAAGTTGTCTTCGAAAGAAAGTTATGTCTTCAAAACAAATAACTACTTCTGAGAAATTAACCTTCGGAAGAAATTCTGATATATCTTCCGAAGCTTGTATTTGTCACCATGTTCTTATATGTATTGCAGGACTATTTTCTTCCGAATGCAATTAAGTCTCGGAAACTTTATTCTCTCATTGAATAAAATTTTTGATATTTAATATCTTCCGAAGCAAAATTCTTGAAAGACTAAGGAATATCTTCCAAAGCCAGATTGGCTTCGGAAGTTTTCTCAAACCTTCCGAAGACAAATTAGCTTCGTAAGATTTTAGACTTTCAAGAAAACTACCTTCTTGGGCACTTTTTCAGAGGCGAGAACGATATATGGATTTCAAAGTTTATCCTTTTGAATTAACTTTGTCTCAAATCCAGTCTATATAAATACACCTTTAACGGTTCCCCCTCTTTCACTTTCTTCTTCATCTGCAAAAGTTCATAACCTAAATTCACCCATAAACCGCCTTTGTTCTTATCTTTCTTCACTTCTAAGCTACTCAAAAATGGCCAACTTTGATCCCTGAAACCTGCAATACAACCAAATTGCTATGTTAACATCTGAGAAAGATCCAGGTTTCTCAGACGTTTTCCGTTTCTTTTCTCTTTCAAACTATCTCACCGCACTTACCATTGACCCTCCCTTGTATGAAGATAAACTTTTAGAGTTCTAGAGGAGCTGCCAAGAGGTCATCTTGGATGGTGATAAGGCACTGATTGCCATAGTGCAGGGGAAGACAATTTTCGTCACTCCAGCCACCATCAGCACTCATCTGAGGCTGGATGATGAAGAAGGAGATTTGTCCTTCCCCCTATCAATAACTCATTCTGACAGATGGGCTATGAAGGGGACTACTTAGTAAGAACCTTCAAAAAGGGTAAGGTCTCATTTCAGTTGAAGTACCTCCTCCATGTGGTAATCCACTCTCTATCTAACAAACATGGAAGTTAGGATCAAATTCCTGAGGACTTTTTCTACATACTCCATGGAATGGTTCAAGGGGTCAAGTTCAGGAACTCTCAATTTGTTTATACAAACTTGCTTGCTAACTTGGACTCCTTAGAGTATTACTTGGATGTGGTAGACCTAACCCTTAGCTCCCCTGTGTAAGAGGGTGATTTTACCAAAAAAGGGGAGAAAGTCCTACCTACAATCACAGAACCTGGAAGTTCCTCTCAGAGTATGGACATGGAGGACTCACCACCCTCACTTGCAGTTGTCCATACTCAACAACCTCCTCAGGTCCACATTTATGTGGACTCACCCATTCAAAGCTTGTTTGAGGAGGGTATACCAAGGGTTATGCCTACTCCATCTCACCTTGCTAAAAATCCAATAGTGGGATGGAGGTATGATGCTGAAAGGAGATCCCTAGTAATCTCTAGGTCTCAAGGACAACAAGAAATCTTTAACTTCTTCAACCTAAGATACTATGAGAGCACATATTTAGTTGACCTCCCACTTGCCAACCCAAGTCAAAACAGGCAAGCTGCAAGGTTAGCTGATAGGATTCAACAAAGGGTGCTTGAAGAGTTCAAGTTGAGATCCAAATTATATTAAAAGAGGATAGCAGGTAAGACTATTAGTCAACTGGATGCTGAGATGGACCCTAAGATTAGCTGAGGTCAAGGTTAAACCCCAAGAGACAACACAACCTGGACCTAGTGCTGCATCATAGCTAGCTTTATCTTCTGATCCACAGCAGGGTCCTGATCTTTCTCCTTCTGAATCTATGAAGGACAAGGACCCAACTGAGAAGGAGAAACAAGAACAATCTGGTACTGCAGGCCAGTCATCTCAGTTAAAGTACAAAAAGAGGAAAAGGATTATTGGATCATATGAGGCTGGTGCAACCAAAACAATACTTAGAAAGATTTTGATGTGCAAAATGAAGTGGTCTTCCGAAGATAAAGCTGTTCTTCAGAAGCTAAGTCAAAGATCTTTCGAAGCTTAAAGAATGAAGAACTTCCGAAGGAAGAACTCAGTCTTTCGAGACTAAGTTGTTCTCCTTTCGAAGTATACAACTTAGAAGATCAAAGGCAAAGTCTTCCGAGGAATAAAGTCCTGAAGACTTGCACAAGTTAGGAAGAAGTTGTTTCTTCTGAAGCCAAAATGACCTAGGAAGAATTTATTCTTCCGAAGTCATTTAGCTTCGAAAGAACCAACTATGAACCAGTTGACATAAGTATGGTATGACTGATAGCCTGCTGCAACTCCGATACACTACATGGCGCTTTCTCACGCCCATGTAGTTGACCATACTTTAATCCACTGTTCAACCATTCTTAACTTAGTACAGTTGCCATTCTTAGTTGGTGACAAAAGGTAAGTCATAGACATGTCATGTCTACCTAATCCAGGATATTATTCATCTTAGATGCTTTACTTCTAGCAATGTAGTATTTGTCTAGTTGTAAATTCCAGCTGGTTTTCCAAGTATAACCGGCTGTAGATAGTAGTATATATAGTTTCTTTATGTAACTTAGTAACTATGCTTGTAAGAGTCTTGTAAAACTGAGTTGAGAAGTAATATATACAAGTATCTTGAAAACCATTTTTGTGTTCTTGTGTTTTCATTAACTTATTATATTACTTGTGAACTTAGTTGAGATCTTGCTTCATCAACCCGAGTGATATTAAGTGAGTTTGTGTGATCATCCTGTGTTGTGAGACAAACACCAATCCTACAATTGGTATCAGAGCTTTTTAGGATCTTGATTTTGAGATCTTACCCTCCTAAATCACCCTTGCTTCTTCATACTCACTCACTTCACTCAAATGGCTCTCAACCAGAAGTTCTATGAATCTGAAATGGGAACTATGACCAAGGCTCCCATCATCACCCCTGATGATTTTGGGACTTGGTGCAAACGTATTGAAGGCTTCATCAAGTATCAAGACAGTCGCATGTGGAGATCAGTTACTCATGGTCCATGCCAACCAAAGGTGGAATCCCCAACTGGTAATGGTGCCATGATTGAGAAGGCCGTTGAAGACTACTCAGATGAAGACTTCAAGAAAATAGACATTGACTGCAAAGCTATGACTGTTTTGCTTACTGCTATACCCAACTCCATAATGGTAGGCTTTAAGCAATGCGAGTCTACCAAAGAACTCTTTGATGCTTTGAAGTTAAGGTACTCTGGTTCTGCTTAATCCAAGGAGTCAAAGAAAGATGTGCTGAAGCAGCAGAAGTTTGAGAACTTTACATATATTGTTGGTGAGACCTTGAGCCAACAATACTTCAGGTACATGGACTTGATCACCTCTCTTTAGTCTATGGGAGTGGTTCTTGAGAAGAGAGACATAGTAAGAAAATTCATGAGTGCACTTCCTTATGAGTTGACTTTCTATTGTGTCTTAATCAAAAGAACTGAGAATCTCAACACTCTCATCATGACTGAACTATACGGAATCCTTGATGGATACCGTATGGAGATGGAATCCTAGAAAAGCCATCAAATAAACAGACCCTCAAACCTTCCAGTCAGCAATGCTTTACATGTTGCTAAAGGTTCAAGAACTCCCCAGCCCAAGTTGTACCTGAACTAACCCCAATAGCCATCATCTTCCTTTGGACCATACATCATATTTCCTGAGACACCCAGGTCTTAGAAGGCTTAACAAAATCCTTTCCAAGATAGTTGTGCTTTTGTTTCATAAAATGAGCACTCTGGAGATTTTCAATTTTGTTTTGATGATCTAGAGTGTTTTAGCCCAGATGATACTGAATACATGGACATTGTCCAACAGATGGATCTCCTGACCTACAGATCAAAGAAGTTCTTCGAAAGAATTGGAAGGTAGTTCCCTCAGAACCCAACCAACAACAAATTTGGGTTTGATAAGACAAAAGCCAAGTGCTACAACTACAACCAGCTTGGTCATTTTGCAAGGGAATGTAACGCTCCTAGATCTAATCCAGGAGCAACTCAAGCCTCCCAACATCCTGCTACCCCTAAAGCTGTAACTAAACCCACTGAGCAACAAATTGCAGCTATTGCTCAAGAAGTTGATTGGAGCCTCATGGTGCAAAATGTCACTCCTGCTCAAGCTCTCATGGCTGGAACTGAAGACACTAAGGTATATGAGCATCTCTATACTCCAGCCTGTATTGCTAAGGTCAAATTGTATCTGGACTACAACATGGAAATTAAATCTTATATTGAGTCCTTAAATATACTAAAATCTGATTTTAAGAGAGCAGAATATGACTACAAACTCAAAATAGAAGAGTTAGAGAAAACTGTGTCATTTTTAAAACATGAACATTCAAATTACAAGGCTCAAATAAAAGATTTAATCTCCAAGTTGACAGAGGCTCAAGCCCAGCTAGTGATAGCTAAGGCTAAAGCTAAGAAGTATGCTATTGAAGAGCATAACTTCAACACCATCATTGCATCATCCTCCCACTCAAAGGTAAACAAAAATGGGTTAGGAACCAATGAAATTGCTCCACCACACTCCTTTGTGTATTAGACAGCCAAGATGTGGTACTAATAAGCAAGAGATTCCAACTGCTGACCCATTACCCAAAGACCAGAAGAATGATGCAATAATGGAAACCACGATAGGGAAGGATAAGGTAGAAAACCTCATCCCCTCAGCTGATGATTAACCCTTAACCACCAAAGCTAGAAAGAACAAAATAAGGGCAGCAAGAAAAACTGCCAAGAAGATGGCTGAGACTAAGTTGAAAATAGACCCAAGGCAAAAGGGTGTATTCATATCAGTTGGATTTCAAGTGGTTGGAAATCCTGATTCAGGAAAAGAGTGTAGTGCCAGCACTCCTATCCAGATGAAGGATCAAAAATTAAAGGGGAAGGATGTTAAAGAAGAAAAGAAGTGCAAGAAATAACAGTCAACATGCCCTATCAAAATTAACATTGAATGCATAATCTGTGGTCTGCATAACCACATGGCTAAAGATTGTTACTACAATCCAGCAAGCACACACTATGCATCTAATGTTAAGAAAGGAGGAGTCAAGGATGGTTTCATATTTAGACCTTACCATATGGTCCAAGTGTTAAGGAAAGGAAAGCTTGTTTTCGAAGCCAAGTTGCTTTCGAAAGAAACTCATTCTTCCGAAACGAAAATAACTTCTGAAGACAAGCTAAAGAACAAACAAAGGAACAAAAAGAATCCTTTGAAACCTTTCTAGAAGAAGACTGCTTCGGAAGAAAAGGTGGTGATAACTTCTTCCTAGAAGAAAGAAGCCTCAGAACCAAGTTATGCTACACAAGCCTCTTCAGGCTCATCAACACTGATCAACATAGGATGGAATGCAATATCAGAAAAGATGCTACAGCCTAACCCTCTTCTTCACAAATCATAATTGAACCCCCATGCATACATTTTGGTTCAATTATATCATCTGCATTGGAAGAGCCCAAGACCAACAAGGCTTGGGTTTCCAATAGTAACTAATCATTTTACCTTATGTGCAGGAAATCCACATGATAAGAATGGAAATGTTTGGATTATGGACAGTGGATGCTCCAGGCACATGACAGGAAATATATCTCTCCTACAAAAGTTTGAACACTTTAATGGAGGTCCTGTCCTGTTTGGAGGTGAAGCCGGAGGATACATTTCTGGTAGAGGTAGTGTATCCACTAGTAAGTTAAAATCTGACAAAGCAAACTTTGTTAAACATCTTGAACACAATCTCTTAAGTGTTTCTCAATTCTATGATCAAAAGCACCAAATGCTTTTCACAGAACAAGAGTGCATTATCCTCAAACCCGAGATGAAAATTCCCCAGGAATTGGTGCTTTTTAGATCTCCTAGGAAAGGGGATATGTACAAGCTGGATATGAACAATGCTTCCCCACTAGGTGAAGTATCATGCTTTCTTTCCAAAGCAAATGGTGATGAGTCAACTCTTTGGCATAAAAGAATGTGCCAAGTTAATTTTAAAACCATGAATAAATTGGTTAAATATAATTTGGTACATGGTGTGCCTAAAAATGAATTTTTTGTAAGGACATCTGTGTTGCTTGTCTGAAAGGAAAGCAACACAAGGTTTTTCAAAAATCCAAAGAAGTTAACTCTATTACCACCCATTACACTTATTGCACATGGATCTATTTGGTCCCACAAGTATAATGAGCATTGAAAGGAAATCATATTGCCTTGTGATTGTTGATGATTTCACAAGATTTACTTGGGTTTTCTTTTTAAGAACTAAAGATGAAACTACTAAAACTTTAAAATCTTTTATTCTTAAAATTGAAAATCAAATAGATCACAAGGTAAAAATCATTAGAAGTGATCAAGGAACTAAGTTTAAGAATCAAGTTTTTGACTCATTCTGTAAGTCAAAAGGGATTGCCAGATAATATAGTGCTCCTAGAACTCCTTAACAGAATGGTGTTACTGAGAGGAGGAACATGACACTTATTGAGGCTGCAAGAACTATGTTAGATGATTCAAAACTATCTCTAACTTTTTGGGCAGAGGCAGTCAGCACTGCATGTTATGTGCAGAACTGGGTTCTCATTGTTAAGCCCCATGGAAAGATCCCTTATGAGCTATGGAACAAGAGGCCACCGTTAGGTCCTTTGGTAGAAGATGTACCATACTTAACACAAAAGACAATTTAGCAAAATTTGCTGAAAAGTCTGATGATGCTATCTTTGTGGGGTATTCTCAATTTCTATTGCATATAGAGTGTATAATATCAAAAATCAACAATTTGAGGAATCATTTAACATTGTTGTCAATGAGCACACACCTTGTGTTAAGGGCAATGGTCCTGAATATATCTTCAATTTAGAATTGTTTCCAAACTATTCTAAACCATCTTGTGAGAATGTTTCAGCTAGAACAAGAACTCAAAGTGACCCTTATGAAGATCAAATGTTTAAGTTACCAAGACCTATTCCAAGTTCTCCAAGAAGAAATGAAGATCAAGCTCCTTCAACTAAAAGTCCTGAAAGCTTGAATATCTTAGGAAACAATGGAGCTTCAACAAGTTGTCAGCTAACTGAGCCTCATAAATCAACAGCTAACAACTCAAGTATTCAACACCAAGATGATGAAGTCAGTGATCAGGAGGAACATGCAACTTTTGATGCTGCTTCTTAGCAATATACCATTGATGCTGTCATACATTCATTGAATCAATCCTCACTGAATGAGTGTGAGACATCAGCTGGTGATGGTGTTTAAAATCCTGAGCAAAAGTTTTCAAACTTGGATCTATCTATGCAACTAGATATGATTCCTAGGCTCATGATACACAACACTCATCCAACTGAGAACATCATTAGGGATGTCTTAGAAGGTGTGAAAACAAGAAGTCAGACCCATATTGGGAATATCTGCTTGTACTCATGCTTTCTCTCTCAGTCCAAGAAGCCCTCAAGGAGAACAACTAGATAGAAGCAATGCAAGAGGAGTTGCTTCAATTCAAGAGGCAAAAGGTATGGAAATTATGTCCATTGCCACCTGGTCAAGTTCCTATTGGCACTAAGTGGGTGTTCAGAAACAAAAGAGATGATAGAGATTTGATCATCAAAAACAAAGCAAGACTTGTTGTTCAAGGATACACACAGGAGGAAGGCATAGATTACACAGATGTCTTTACACCTGTTGCAAGACTTGAGGTTATGCGAATATTTCTAGCTTTTGCTGCACCCAAGAACTTTACAGTCTATCAACTTGATGTGAAATGTGCATTTCTGTATAGGGATATCGACGGAGAAGTCTATGTGTGCCAGCCACCTGGATTTGAAGACCCACAGCACCCTAACTATGTATGCAAACTTGATAAAGCTCTTTATGGGTTGCATCCGGCACCTAGGCTATGGTATGAGACATTATCTCAGTTTTTTCTCAAGAATGGCTATACCAGAGGCACAATAGACAAAACATTGTTCATAAGTCTGGGAAGGACATGCTGCTTGTACAAGTCTATGTTGATGACATCATATTTGGTTCCTCAAATGACCAAATGTGCAAAGACTTTGAAAGAATCATGAGGAAGAAGTTTGAGATGAGTTCCATGGGAAAGATGGACTTCTTCCTTGGAATTCAAGTGAAGCAGATGGAAGAAGGGTTCTTCAACAATCAATCTAAGTACGTCAAAGATATCTTAGAAAGATTTGAGATGAAAGATTGTAAGCCAGCCAAGACACCTATATCTAGAAATCACAATCTTTGTCCTAATTTCGAGGGGGAGGATACTGATCAGCATCAGTACAGGGCAATTATTGGATCTATGATGTATCTCACTGCAAATAGACCTGATATCATGTTGGCAACTTGCATCTGTGAAAAATATCAGGCTGTTCAAAAGGTATCTCACCTAATTACTGCCAAAAGAATCCTTAGATACTTCAAAGAAGCTCCCAAACTAGGTCATTGGTATCCTAAGAATAAGGATTTTAACCTCGATGGTAAAATTAACAGTGATTATGGTGGCTGCAACATCAACAAGAAATCCATATCCGGAGGATGTCAATTTTTTGGTGGAAGGATCATCTCCTGGCAATGTAAGAAGCAATCATATGTATCCACATCGACTGCTGAAGCTGAGTATATTGCTGCTGCAAGCTGCTGTGCTTAACTTCTTTGGATTCAGAATCAGATGCTGGATTATGGTTTCAACTTCATGGAGACTCCTATCCATATAGACAACAAGAGTGCCATTTCTATAACAGAATATCCAGTCAAGCACTCTAAGACAAAACACATTGATATAAGGTACCATTTCATTAGAGATATTCATGAGAAAAATCTAATCAAGCTAGTCAAAGTCAATTCAAATGAACAATATGCTGAGTTGTTTACAAAAGCCTTTAATGAAAAAAGATTTAAATACTTAATCACAACTATTGGGATGATTAACATTGAATAGTCTTTCTCTTTTGGAAAACCTTTTAAAAAATGTGTCATATCTATGTTGTCTAAATACAATCTAAGTCGTGTTGCCAGAAAGTTTTGCAAAATTGTAAAAAAATATATAAGTAAGAAATCTTCCGAAGAGAATTTTAGCCTCGGAAGAGTTCTACATAACTCTTCCGATATGTAAAATTCCTTCAAGGATATTTTCTTCTGATAAGTTTTTGGTCTCGAAAAATTTTTTGACTATCAGTCAAAAAGTTTTACGAAGCTTATTAAACTTTAATTCTCGGAAGCATTTTTGTTCTCGGAAGCAAATGTGGTTATAAACCAATGTTTGCCTTCGGAAATAAAATGCCTTCGAAAGAAAATCTTCGGAAGCAAACTTGTTTGCATTCGAAAGAATTTTTACTCTCGTAAGCAATGCTACTGTGCAACAGAAATCTTTAGGCCCCACTCGATTTTACTATAAAGATACTATTAGAAAACAGTAATTCATCGGAATTTAAATCTTTTTCACCATATCATCTGCTGCCTACATCCACTTAGACCTCAAACCATCCTTTCACTCATCATTTCACCTTATACAGTGCATTTTCACCGTATAAAATTACCGGCTATTTCTCTTTCTTACTTTTCTTTACCGTTTATCGAAAACCCAAGATTTCACTGAAACAACAATCAGGGAGCATCTGGAACTCCATGATGAAGGCGCCCCCACTGATTTCCCCAAATCTAATTTGGAGGAAACCTACCTTCAAAGGGTTATGGTGGTGATCTGAGAAGGTCGATGGTCTACAAGTTCAACTTCTCCTACAACTGGAAGTTCTTACTTCATATTATCCTGCATAGCCTCTCCAACAAATCAGGGCGATGGGATCAAATTCCCTATGATCTGGGCTGCCTAATCCATGGGTTAGTAAAAGGCCTCAGATTCAACTACTCGAGGTTTGTGCTGAATAATTTAAGAAGAAATCTAACAAAGGATTCATTCTATATGTATCCAAGGTTCATTCAGCACATCATCAACCGTGAGTTGGACCAGGACAAACTACAATTTGTTCATGTTCTACTGGTCCCTCACATGAAGTTTGGCATCTTCAAAACTCTGAAGAAGGTGTCCATCAACTTCACTGGAAGATTCATTAATCTCCTTCCAGGTATGCTTGAGCTAATGGCTCCTGGTGACATCCCTGCAAGCCCAGCAGGTGATGAACCCACACCAGATAGCACCACTACACTGCCATCTACGTCTTCCCACTCAATCAAAATCACATACAAAAGACGCCTCAAACGAACCCTTGATCAATCTACTCTGATTGGTCAAGTCTTCTCTGTTTAAACAAAAAAGGCTAAAGTGGAATCAAGGGCTCCCATTCAGCTAGAGGTCCAACCATCCTCCTTAATTGACCTCAATATCAATGTTGAGTCTCCTTAGTCTCAAGCTGATGAGCCCATTAACCAAGCTATAAGCCCTCAGGGTGAGTCTCAATACTCCCCTGAGCAGCCAAAAAGGGATAGCCACATCATTGGCTTAACTGCTATTGCAGCCAAGCCATTAGGTGCTGACCAAGATCCTGGGTCAATATATATAACTTCTATCTCCTTTCTTGACCTTTTAACCTGACCTGATGAGGTTATCATGTTTCATCAGGGCTATGATGTTGATCTACCTCACCACTCTCCAGATCAACTAAGCCCCAGGGAACTTCTGATATCTAGCCCACGTCAGCTAGACCAAACAGAGGTGAGTCCAACCGAAGTGGAGGGGACTCATGTAGATTCAGCTGTCACCACTGAGAGTGTTTCATTAGCCTCTCAGGACAGTGGTAACATTAGTCAGACTGAATCTATGAAAATTTTGCCCATTGATGCCTCTAAAAGAGACATCAGTATGCAAAGGTATCCAGGGAGCCAAGAAACCACAACTGGTGATGAGGATGAACATACTAGGTATGTTATTCTATCTCCTGATGATTCTTCAAAAGAAGATGAGGGTAGTCTACAACTCACCATCAGAGACCTAATTTCCAAAGCCACCAACCCTGAATCAAAGGATAAGACTATAGAAGATAGGTCTGCCACTCAGCAACTTGAGATTGAAAATCTCAAGGCTCAACTAGCTGAGAAATAGATTGAGAAGTCTGTTAGGCATGTACACATTTAGGTTTCTCCGAGTTCTTCCTCTAGCTCATCTACTTCTCAAGATGATTTAGAAAAACAAAGACATGATGAGGAGATATATGCTCACTCTTTGGAGTAGATATCAACTCAAGTGGAACCCAACCTTGATATTTCTTCCCTTGATGCCATTTCTTCATTCTATCCTATATAATAAAAACATATTTCCTCAACCATTTTCCATTTCAGTTCAAGTGGACCCAAGGATGCTTATCAACCTTAACAGATTTTTAACCCAGTTTCTTATAAGCTCCTCACTTGAACAACCCTCACCTGATCTTGCCATTGCTTACTTTAGAGATGAAGAGCTTTAAAGGTTGACTGCATCATCTACCTTTGAGGTGAAAGTTGGTCAACCTAAGTTCTCTGTTGAACCCAAGATTGACATCAAAGGGGATACACAGATTGATGGCCCATCAACTGACTCAAGAGGAACAAATTCTTGCTATGTCTGAGGCTGTGAGAACAACTTCCGAACTGGAAGCTCAAGCTTCGGAAGCAATTCTATTTACTTCTGAAGCTCTAGAAATTTCTTTTAAAGCTGAAGTCCAAGCTGCGAAAGGTATTATAGAATTGTCCTCTATGTTTGATGACCTGATCATCACAAAATCCATTCTTGACTTAGCTTCTGAGGCTAATAGTGAGGACTTTCTTACAATTCCCATCTCTCCTGCACCACAAGTTCAAACCTCCACCACCCCAACCTGAATCCTCTAAACCAGAATCTCCAAAGGCTGAATCTTCCTCTGATCCTAAAGGGAAGAGAAAGCTCACTGCTGAAGAGTTTCTAGAGGAGGAAAGGTTGGAGAAGCTAAAGAAGAAAGAAGACAAGATACTGAGAAGTTGCTGGTTGCAAGCAGCAAAGCAGCAGTAGCCGCTCAAGAAAGTATCATTAATCAAAAGAGAGTGGAGGTCATTGATAGGCTCATCAACCTGGGAGTAAACGATAAAGAATACTTCTACTCACACTTGTGAGCTTGTGAAGCTGGAGAAGTCAACCTTGCTACAAAAGGAAAGAGAAGAAGCAGCAAGGTTGGCCATAGAGGAGGAGAAAAAGAAAAAGAAGGAGGAGGCAAAGGCAGCAGATAAAAAGGAAAAGATAGCCTTTTTTTTCTCAAGAGGCTATAAGGAGGAGGATTTGGCCCCTTATGATCATGATATGATCATGTTTCTGTTCTTCAAAGAAACTGACGAGGTCAACAAGGAAAGAAAGAAGGCTGCCAGGGGAAAGTTGAGGCAAAAGAAAAAGAAGGAGGGAGTGGCACTACTTGCTGCTGCCAAGAAGGTAGGAGATAAGGATTGGATGAAAGCTTATCTTAAAGCCCACGGCTTCACAGGAAAGCAGGTGGGACCCATGTCTGAAAAGACCCTACAGTGACATGTCAATGACATCAAGGCTGACATTCGCTTAGGAAGAAGGCAGGAGGTACCTCAAAGAGAAAGTGTTCAAAAGATGGCACCCAAACCAACTCCCAAACCCAAACCAAAACCAACACCCAAACCATAACCTACAAAACCTATGCCCACACCTTTTCCCTTCCCTATCAAAATTGAGCCAACCACTGAACCTTACACCCCTGAACCAATACCATCAGCCATTCCCACACCTTCATCCCCTATCTCTAAACAACCTCCACCACCACCTGTCCTTAAACCCAAAACCCAATCTCAATCCAAATCATCGTCTGAACCTTTTAAGCCCCTGACCTTAGAAGAATTCAAGGAATTAAAAAGAAAGCTGACCAACTGCACTACTTTGAGCGAGATCTCTTATGAGGAAGAGTCAATAAACTAAAATACATTGATGACTCTTCCTGTTCTCTCATAAGAGATGTATTCCTTGAACTGCAAAGGGGAACACTGGACCAAGCTCTCCAACTTCTTGCCACCAACTCTGATGTACTTGGAGAAGAAGAAAAGAAGTTAAGGAGAAGATTGGTGACTCTGCTGGATATAAGAAAAGGGGACAAGCTGCTATCTAATCCCCTCAGTCAAAGAAGGTCAATTGTCTAGTGAAGGTTCGATGAACCTACTCACAGCTTTGTTGTGCAAAGGGAGAATGGTCAAGTAAATAGACTTGACACATCCGCTTTGCTAGACTCTAGCAGATTTGATATTGCTGAGTTAGCAGAGAGACCATTCTCCAATCCCTCAAACTCTCAGATTGCTGCTCATATAAGGAATCATCTGAGCAGCCTTCATGTTAACGAGCTTACAACAAAATCCAAAACTGAAGAAGAGTTAAAAAAGAGAGCAAACGAAGAAGAAGAAGGAACAACCAGAAAAGGCAGTTCATTTTTGTAGATGGTTGAGGGATCAACTTTCGAACCTATAGTTAGATGGGAATATGACTATAGTTCCCATCAACTAACTCTATTTAGAGGGACACAACGAAGAGTACATGTCATCCAAAGAAACAGACTAGATCTACTATCAACAGATGAGTTGTACAAACTCCTCACAACCATATCAAGAAAGAACAAAGAGACAGACAAATATCTTCTTTCCCTGGTGTTGAAGACCTTGAGGAGTAGGAAGAAGTGAAGTTTTGGTAGCATCAACCTAGGGGGAGTTTGTTGGATCATATGAGGCTGGTTTAACCAAAATAACACTTAGAAAGATATTGATGTGCTAAATGAAGCGGTCTTCTGAAGATAAAGCTGTTCTTTCAAAGCTAAGTCAAAGATCTTCTGAAGCTTAAAGAATGAAGAACTTCCGAAGGAAGAACTCAGTCTTCCGAGACTAGGTTGTTCTCCTTTCGAAGTATACAACTTAGAAGATCAAAGACAAAGTCTTCCAAAGAATAAAGTCCTAAAGACTTGCAAAAGTTCGAAAGAAGTTGTTTCTTCTGAAGCCAAAATGACCTCGGAAGAATTTATTCTTCCGAAGTCATTTAGCTTCGGAAGAACCAACTATGAACCAGTGGACATAAGTATGGTCTGACTGATAGCCTATTGCAAATCTGATACACTACATGGCACTTTCCCATGGCCATGTAGTTGACCATACTTTAATCCACTGTTCAACCATTCTCAACTTAGTACATTTTCCATTCTTAGTTGGTGACAAAAGGTAAATCATGGATATGTCATGTCTACCTAATCTAGGATATTATTTTATCTTAGATGCTACTTCTAGCAATGTAGTATTTGTCTAGTTGTAAATTCCAGATAGTTTTCCAATTATAACTGGTTGTAGATAGTAGTATATATAGTTTCTCCATGTAACTTAGTAACTATGCTTATAAGAGTCTTGTAAAACTAAGTTGAGAAGTAATGTATACAAGTATCTAAAAAACCATTCCTGTGTTCTCGTGTTTTCATTAACTTATTATATTACTTGTGAACTTAGCTGAGATTCTGCTTCATCAACCCGAGTGACATTAAGTGAGTTTGTGTGATCATCCTGTGTTGTGAGACAAACACCGATCCTGCAAGGATGGCCATAAGAAGGGATAAGAAAGAAGAAGAAGAAGAAGAAGAAGAAGAAGAAGAAGAAGAAGAAGAAGAAGAAGAAGAAGAAGAAGAAGAAGAAGAAGAAGAAGATGTCCAAGGCATCCACCTCTGCACCTCAGGATGGGTCAGAACATCCTGAGGGTGCTCAAGAAGAGGCTGCTCAACAAAGTCCACTCATAGTAGAGCCTCTTACTGCTGAGAGACCTATCTTGTCTTGGGTGTTTGCTACTAACCCAGACAAATGGTATGTCACTAGAGATCAAGGAGGTCAAGACATTTACTTCTGGCAAAACATTCTTGATCTCCCTCTGCATGATCTCTATGACATGAGGAGATACATTAAGAGTCTGAGGAATACTGACCAACTGATGATGAAGGGAATGGTCTTCATTCTGATGAGGACTATCAACAATTAAAGATCAAGACTCAAAGGTCTCTTCAATTTTGGTAACATCAGCCTAGGGGGAGTATGTAAGGAATACATTTAAAGGCTGATGCAATCAAAGAATAACCAAAGAGCTCTCAGCATGCACATGTGAAGTACTAGAAAAGTACTTTGGAAGATTTGATATAAATCAGTGAATTATGCTTGAGTATCAAATCTTTCGAAGCCAAAAGACCTATTCTTTCGAAGCCAAAGATGAAGTCTTCTGAAGCTTCAAAGACAAAGTCTTCCGAAGCTTCAAAGACAAAGTCTTCTGAAGCCAAAGACTGATTTCTTCCGAAGACAAAAACGACATGCTTTCTCTGACTTACTTTTGACAAAAGCTAAACCACCTTTCTGTTACCATTTTGGAGGACTCACCAACCAGCATGGTTTGGTGAAAAGTCCATGCTTTTGTCAACTGTAGATTAAGATGTTGAGTTTGTAACTTTCCAACTATATACTTTTATCCTTTTTGTAATATATTTGGATGTGAGCTATGACATGTCATAGTCACTAGTCAAAAGGCAATCTGTCTTTGACTCTACATTGATCTTGTTGTCTAGATTAGTGTTTCTAGCTGGATTTTAAAGTATGGTTAGCTGTAGGATGTAGTATAAAGTATCTCAAACACTTGTATTTAGATTTAAGCTTTGTAACACTTGTGAGAACTTGAGAGCAATATACAACATTCTTGAAAACCATATACTATCTTGTTCTTGTTATTGTTCTTTACTTGTGTTCTTTGTTTCATCCTAACTGGTTCCCTATTTGATCTGCTAAGTGTTCTAAGTCTCTCCACTTTATGAAACTGTTGCATTGACCACCCTTCAACGGTCCTGCACTTATCGTTAAATAAGTCAGGACATTTATCTGTTTTATCTATGTAGCCAAAACCAATTATATGCTCTGCTTGTCAACTCTCTAAAGCACATCATTTACCATTTTCTTTGAATGAAAAAGGGGCACTACAACCTCATGACTTAGTTTACTATGATCTATGGGGACCCTTCGCGGATGCCTCAGTTGATGGACATAGATATTGAGTGGCCTTTGTGGATGAATTTTCCCTGTTTACATGGATCTATCCGTTAAAAACCAAAAGTGGATTTTATGATATCTTAAAAGTCTTTATAGCATTTGTTCAAACCCAATTCTCAAGGAAAATAAAAAAAATTCCAAATCGATGGGGGTATGGAATTTGTTAACAATAATGCAAAGAAATTACTCGATGAAAATGCTACTTTTCATCAATTGTCTTGTCCATACACATCTTAGTAGAATGGACGTGTTGAACGCAAACACCTACACATTGTCGCAACCGGATTAGCCATGCTCTTTGAAGCTCATATACCACCCATATATTAGGTTCATGCTTTTAGTTCAATGGTTTACATCATCAACTGACTCCCATCCTTGGTTCTTCAAGGAAAATCACCATTTGAAATACTTTTCTCTCAAGTGCCAACTTATAGCAACTTTCGTGCATTTGGGTGCCTTGTGTACCCTTGCATTCGGGATTACTCGGATCATAAACTCGCACCAAAAAGTATTGCATGTATATTTTTTGGCTATAATTCTTGATATAAGGGATATTATTATGTTGACCCTTCTACCTCTCGCATGTACGTCTCTAGTTATGTTCGCTTTGATGAAGACACCTTTCCTTATATAGATAAGGCCTTTCCTACTAACCTTGAGTTGTTATAATTCAGTACCTTTTCTAAAGATGGTGTCTCAATTCTTGAACCAACTCACTTACCCATTGTTCCTGTTAATGCTAATGCTCCATCACCATCCCTATAATCTTATGGATTATGCATGGACCCAAACCAACAAGAACCAACACCGCCCCTTTGGAGCCCACTGCAACTATAAATGACCCACCAAGCTCACAAAACACACTAACTCAAACCTCCTCTAATTCACAAAGCCCACAACATACACCAATAAAACTCTTCTCTATTGACTTGTCAACCACCACTCACTCACCCCAACCAATCACCCATACCACACCAACCATCCAGCCGATTCCTTCCCCACCCCCTCCACCCCTGTCGCCACCTCCTTCTCATCCCATGCAAACTAGATCCAAATCTAGAATATTTAAAGTCAAAAATAGAATGGATTTGGCACATGTTTCTTCTCAAGCATTATACTTGGCCCTTTTTACTGCAACCAATCCTAAAAGTTATAAAATTGCTTTAAACCAACCACAGTGGTTAGCCGTAATACGTTCTGAAATGAGCGCCTTGCATCAAAATACTACTTGGTCTTTGGTTCCATGACCAAAAGATCATAATGTTGTTGGTGCTAAGTGGTTTTTCATACCAATATAAGCCAGATGGCACGATTGATCGTTACAAAGCACGTCTTGTTGCTCAAGGCTTTAGTCAAATATTGGGATTAGACTATTCTCACATTTTTAGTCTAGTTGTTAAAGCCTCTACTATAAGAATTGTTCTGTCTTTAGCCGTTATCCATAACTGGAAAACTTCATCAATTAGATGTTAATAATGCCTTTCTTCATGGCATTCTCTCTGAGCAAGTATACATGGAACAACCTCCTGGCTTCATCGATGACAAGTTCCCTGATCATGTATGTTGGCTAAACAAAGCATTGTACGGTCTAAAACAAGCACCTCGTGCTTGGTTCCAACGCCTAATTACTTTTATTATTTAGAATGAATTCTTTTGCAGTCGAGCTGACACATCCCTATTTGTATTTCATAAAGACTCTTGCATCATGTACCTGTTTTTCTATGTTGATGACCTATCATAACAGGCAATCAGGAGCACATCATCTAGTCTTTCGTTCGCTAGTTACAAAATGAATTTGCCATCAAAGACTTGGGTGATCTAAATTATTTATTGGGTCTTGAAGTAACACATTTGGATAATGGCATGTTCCTGTCTCAGTCTAAATATGCTCACGAGGTTCTTGATCGTGCTAACCTTCTTGAGTGCAAGTCGGCTCACACTCCACTTGCTTCCAATACATCGTTTTCTACTACAAGGGATCCATACCATAATCTAAATCACTACTGGTCTCAGGTTGGAGCTCTTTAATACTTGACCATTACGCATTCAGACATTTCTTATGCTATTAATCAAGTCAGCCAGTTTTTACAAGCTCCCACTATCGTTCATTATCAACATGTGAAGAGAATTCTTCACTATCTCAAAGGCACCATCAACTATGGTCTCACTTTCTCCTGGCCTAAAATTACCATTCTTCTTGGCTATTCAGATGTAGAATGGACTAGATGTATTGATACTTGCCGATCTACATCCAGATACTCCATCTTTCTTGGTGGCAATCTTGTCTCATGGTGTGCAAAGAGACAACCAACTGTGGCTCGATCTAGTTGTGAGTCTTAAAACTATGCCATGGCAAACACCGCCGCTGAACTCGTATGGATTACTCATTTACTTCAAGAACTTCGAGCCATGCCACTAGATCGTCCTACGATATTGTGTGACAATCAAAGTGCCATTTTTCTCTTACAAAATCCTGTTTCTCATAAACGTGCCAAACACATTGACTTGGATTATCATTTTATCCGTGAACTGGTATCATCTAGCAAGTTATACACTAACTTTGTTCCAACCAAGCTGCAAGCGGCGGACATCTTTACTAAAAGCCTTCCTCGTCATCTGTTAGAATTGCTCCGGCACTTGCTTCGCCTTGGTCCACCACCGTGCCGCTTGAGGGGGGATGACATACACAATTAATTATCATCTATTCCATTCTTGTATTATGTCAAATTATCATATACTTATGTGTAACTATTGTGTTTATTTATAGACTCCTCCTACTTAATTGGTAGAGAGAATTTAATATGTATCAGTAATCATGCCATCTTACACACATACAATTAAGTTAACTGATATTTTATATAAACAATACGCATATATCTAAAGTAATTCATTGTGAGGAGATTTTTGAGTTCTTTACACAAATGTATGAGGATAAAAGAGGCACCATCAAAAGTGAATAAAAGTTATTCACTGTAGATGTCATTCTTACTTTGAAGGCCAACTTTGTTGGACAAGGTAGCCACTTTTGGTGGGTCAACTTTAATTTCTTTAGCTTAGATAAAAGCAATTGGTATTATTATGCTAGAAGAAGCACCATCAAGGTTTGTGAAACTCAAATCACTTTTGTCATCACTTTTGTCATTTGATGGCTTTTGTGCTACTAGAATGTCATTTAACATTTCATCATTTGTATTTAATGTTGAAAGTCTTTGTTTTGTGATGTCAGAAAGTTTTCAATTTTTCTTTAAGCAAATCATTTTCTTTCCTTTGATCATTTGCATCTTGGATTCAAACCCGTTCAAAGGGTTGTGTCGATATATTTTCCATTTGTAAACATATTTCCTCTTAGATGGAATGGAAAATTGCAAAGCTCTTGGTTCCCATTTACATTATTTTTTCATACTTTTTAACTCTTGGTAATTTCTCTCGTTTTCCTTTTTTTTCTTTTAAATATATATATCTTTACTTTTAACTATTTTAAATATAGTGAAACTCTATGAAATCGAGCTATAAATGAAACTACAACATTTCATTTCTCTCGTATATGTACAAATAAAAAAAAAACATAAAAATAAAATAATTTTTTTTTTCTCTTATAGGATATAAAAGTTATAACATTGTATAAGTATTATTGACTATAGTATTTATAGATTATAAATTTGACCAACTTGCTCTTAAAACTTTCCCGATCACTTTTATTTTCTTAAACTCTGTGACACTTAAAAGGTAAAAGCAATCGGTTTGTCTTGTTTTTGAGTTTACTGTTTTGCTAAATATTCAAATATCTTGCATGATCACATATAAAAAAAAGGAAAGAATCTGGACAAACTGTTAAAAGCGCATGGGTTTGGTTGGTCTAGCTAACCCAACCAGCCCAAACAGTTTGCTTTAGTGTATTAAAAATTCAAAAGTTATCCGGTTATCCAGGAATCCCATAAAAGCTGGGGAAAGCGAATTGTAAACATCCCTAAATTTATCATCAGGATTTTTTTAAACGACTGAATTTATAAAACCAAACAATGGTTTGCTGGATAAATAGATACAATGGAGGGATAACCAATAATGAACGAAGCCTGCATGATAAATAAGCATGGGAGGTTGCTATTTCTTTTGATCCAGAATAAAGTCTTAGAGCATTCACAATAGGTTCCTCATTTTTTATGTGAGTGTGTGCCTTATATTATGGGGGATGGTTATTAGTAGTTGTGAGTGAAACACAAAGAAAATTTATAGGGATTGTATAATGATTTCTCATATTTGGGGAAACAAATATACAGCTCTCATAAATTTTTTAATATTTTTAAAAGTGTTTGTGAGTAGAGGAGAGAAAAAAGATAGTGATAAATATATTAAAAGTATTATTTAATTGAAAAAAAAAGTAAAAAAATAATGTTTTTAATATAAATATGAGAATATGGATAGACAAGCTAGTTTGAATACTCTTATTACGCGATTTAACATCGTAAATAAAACTTATACTCTCCAATAATTAACTTTTTATCCCACCAAGGAAAGTGGAGATTTTTAAGCATAACTTTATCAAGTTGATGAATGTAGTTGTCTGATTAACATACATGTGAAGTTTAGGATTTGTCACATGTACGGGGAACATGGCTTTCCTTTTTTTCTCTTTAAAAATCGTCTTTTGACTTAATCCCATCGGATAATCTATTTATCAATAGTCCTTAAATTATTAGTCTAACAAATCATTAAGTTAACTCCATAATCATCTTAGTGAACTAATTATTTGATTATTATATTAATTATATTTATATTTTTTTTGCCTTTAGACCATTTGTCTAAACATATTCTTTTCAAAAATTAAAAATAAATAAATACATGATATGATCAAGCACGATCGCATACACATGATACCAGAGTTCCATCACCTTATAGGGTAATGATAGTGGTGATTTAATATAAGCGCTGTTTTTTTTTTTTTTTTTTTATATTTTTAATGGCATATAGGTGCTAGTTAATATCCTTGTAACTAGAAGGATGCTTTATATACAAACAATAATATACTTAGGAATTGAAGTAATCAATCCTTTGTAAAGGATCATAGAGTTGCAAGGTAGAAGATGATAAAATATTGTTATATTATAATTCAATCCAAAGTTTACAGTATACATCGATGAGGGTGCAGGTAGACTAGGAGATTTACGTGGGTTTACAACAACCTCCATTGACTAGCTACAAACAATTTAAATATAGATAATAACATGGTACAATAAATAATAATAATGATAATAATTTATTCCTTAATATTCCCCCGCAAGATGGACGATCCGGAGATGAGACCAATCTTGGATAATAGTAAACTGAACCGTGGTCGCAGTAGGGGCTTTGTAAGGGCATCAGCCAACTGATCGCCACCGGCGATATGTGTAACCCGTAATGAACCGTCTTTGTACCTTTTCTCTGACAAAATAAAAATCTAAAGCAAGGTGTTTCATGCGCGAGCGAAAAACCGGGTTAGCAGAGTATATGATAGCACTTAGGTTATCACAATAGATGGTAGGCACTGTTGATAATCCGAACCCAAGTTCCATTAGTAAAGATTTGAGCCATTGGACCTCAGTTGTAGTAGAAGCGACTGCTCGAAACTCTGCTTATGTGGAGCTTCTAGGCAATGTGCTTTGTCGTTTTGAGCTCCAAAATATTGGGTTAGAGCCAAGATAAACAATATAACCTGTGGTGCTTCGATGGTTATCTTTATCACCTGCCCAATCGGCATCAGTGAATGCATGTAGGTTCAGTGGGGAGTTTTTACGAAGATAGATACCATGATATATAGTCCCTTGAAGGTATCGCAATAATCGTTTTAATGCTTTCCAATGAACCGAGGTTGGTGCATGCATAAACTGTGAGAGACAGTTGACAGTAAATGATACATCCGGCCTAGTGAGTGAAAGGTATTGTAACACACCAACAAGGGTGCGATACTCGGTGGGTGAAGGGTGCGATTGTCCGCCATGCAAGGTAAGAGGTTCGGAGCATGTTATCGGTGTCGATATCGGTTTACAGTCACTCATATTGGCTTTATGAAGTATATCACGGATATACTTAGTTTGAGATAGCAGAATGCCATGTGGTTTAGGTGTGACCTCAACACCTAGGAAGTAAGAAAGAGATCCAAGATCTTTGAGTGAAAATTTAGTGGAAAGACGCATGATGAAACTATCAAGGGTAGATTGGGATGGGCCGGTGATAATAATATCATCGACATAAACATGAATGAAGATAGGAGATGAGGCAGTAGTAAGAATGAAAAGGGAGGAATCAGAGATAGTCGGTTTGAAACCAAGAGAGAGTAGGTACGATTTGAGTTCATGGTACCATGCTCGAGAGGCTTGTTTTAAACCATAGATAGCTTTATTTAGTTTACATGATTGGGAAAAGAGGGATGATGAATCCCGGTGGTTGGGTCATGTACACGTCTTCATTTAAAATGCCTTGTAAGAATGAGTTATTAATGTCAAGTTGACGGAGGGACCACTTATTAGAAATAGCTAGGGAAAGGACAAGACGAAGTGTAGCTGGTTTGATAACCGGGCTAAAGGTTTCAACATAATCAACCCCGGGTCATTGATGGAAGCCTTTGGCAACGAGGCGAGCTTTTAGGCGCTCAATAGACCCGTCTTGTTTGTATTTTGTTCGAAATACCCATTTACAACCAACGAGATTAGGCGCAAGTGTGGGGGGAACAAGGGACCAAGTGCGGTTTCGTTCGAGCGCGTCGAACTCATCCTGCATGGCCTTTCGCCATGATGGATGCTTTAAAGCATGGGCAAATGTGGGTGGTTTAGAGAGGGCAGTGGAAGTATTAGTGTAAAGAAAGAATTGAGAGTTATGATATCGGGTATTTGGCTTTAGGTTAGGACGAGTGGAAGGTTTGTTGCGTATAGAAGTTGGCGAGGGAGGAGGGTTAGAAAGTGGAACAGATTCAGTAGAGATATGGGGAGGGGATGAATGTAAGGTGGGTGTGGGATCGATAGAGGGAGGGTAATGTGGTTGAGTGGGGGTGGGGGTGGGGGGTAGATGGGTAGGCATGGGGGAATCTGAAGTAGAGGGTGTGGGTTGTGAAATGGGAATGAAGAAGGGAAGCCATGCATGGGACGAATGAGGGGTGGGTGATTGTGATTTGGTAGTGAGTGCATGGTAGGGAAATTCATGTTCAATAAAAACAACATGGCGAAAGAGTATGTTTTTGAGCTTTGGGGATCAAATACATAGTACGCACTTTAAGTCGGGGAATAGCCAACAAAGATACAAGGCATGGAATGTGCATGAAGTTTGTGTGATGAATATGGCCTTAACCAAGGCTAACATAAGCAACCAAAACTACGTAGTTTTATGTAGTTTGGTTGTTTATGGAATAGACAAGAGAAAGGTGAGGAATTGTTAAGAGTAGGAGTGGGTAATCTGTTGATAAGATATGCAGCTGTGGTAAAAGCAAAGGGCCAAAAGGTAACAGGTAAGTTAGCATGTGAAAGAAGGGTCAACCGGTTTCAACAATATGTTGATGGCGTTGTTCGGCATAACGATTGTGTTCGGGTGTGTGAGGTGGTGATGTAAGATGAGATATACCACAAGAAGAAAGGTGAGAACGAAGCTTGACGTATTCGCCAACATTGTTGGAAAATAGTTGTTTGATTTTCCGTTGAAAATAATTTTCAACTAAGGTTTGGAAGCGAATAAAGATAGATAGTGAGTCAGATTTTTGTTTTGACGGATATAACCAAATGTATTTAGTGAAGTGATCCACAAAAATAATATAGTATTTGTGGTTATCAAAGGATGTAACCGGTGAACACCAAACATCAGAAAATATGATATCAAGTGGAGCATTAGAAGAAATAGAAGTGGAAAAAGGCAATAGATGACTTTTATTAATATGACAAGAGTTACAATTGTCAATAAAACTAGAACTAAATGAAATAAATGATGAAAAAAGCTTGAATATTTTGTTATTTGGATGGCCAAGACGATGATGCCAAGTCATGGAACCGACTTCCCGTTGCATGGTGAAAGCCAAGGGTGGGTTGGAGGAGCGAAGCTCATATATCCCGCGAGTTGCCGTGCCTCGAAAGAATGGAGTTTTCGAGTCCCGATCCTTAATGACAAAGACAAAAGAGTAGAACTCAATCAGAAAGTTGTTATCAAGGCACAAACGAGATATAGAGATAATGTTACGTGAAAGAGAAGGAACACATAAGACATGTTTTAGAATAAAAGATGTGTTTGAAGTAGAAATAATAAGAGAACCAATATGAGTAATTTGTAAGGACGAACCGTCACCGATAACGAGCTCTTCTGTGCCATCGTAAGGTGCATGGAGGGAAAGGTTGTTCAAGTCATTTGTGACATGATGAGAAGCTCCAATATCGAATAGCCAATTGGTGGCAGAGTTGCTTTTAGTGGTGGTATTCATAGTGTGTACTTGAGCTCCTTTGAGCTGCGATGTTCGATTAAAGGAAGGTATGGAAATAGTTGGATGTACATTTTTGAAACTCGCACAGTTGCTTAAGGAATGAACCCTTTGGTGACACCATTGACATTTGCCAAGGAATGGCCGTCCACTAGTGGTCGGTGAAGATGAAGGAGTTGGTAACAATCCGCTGGAGTTGTTGTTAGCTCGATTATTCCAAGCTTTATTTCTATTCCTATTTTGCATATAGGAAACCGAGGTGGGCTGATGTACTCCATGGGTAGAGATTTGTTTTGCCAACGACAACTCATGGTTAATAAGCTTTTCGTGTAACTCGGTAAAAGGGATCGGACTGTCACGAGCATGAACTGCATCCAAAATAGGCTTGTAGGCAGACTGATCTAGACCATTAAGAGCAACATCGATCACATCCTCGTCGTCCAATCTTTTTCCCAAGTATGGCTAGTTCGTCAACCACCGTTTTTATCCCTTGCATGTATTCTGTAATAGATTGTGTAGGAGTTTTGAAAAGAGATTTAAGGCGATGTTGCAGCTGTTTTATATGGCCACGGGAAGGCGATGCATAGGTGGTGGCCAAAATTTGCCATGCTTCACGTGAGGAAGAAGCATTGGTGATGAGTGACACAATCGGAGGTGAGAGAGTTCCAACGAGGGCACCAAAAAGGAGACGATCTTGACGAAACCATTGAGAAAAATCTTTATGAGGGACACGAGTACCATCAGTAGGATTAACTGTAGGTTGAGGAGCCGGATGGCTGCCATCAATAAACTTATATAGATCGAGCCCATAGAGTAATGCTTCGATTTGAGTTTTCCATCCTAAGTAATTGGTGGATGTGAGTTTGAGAGCAGCAGGGAATGTGACCACAGTTAGGTCTTTTATCGACAGATTGATGGTAAGGGATGAGTTATCTTCATTACTCATGGTGATGTTTGATGGAGTTGAGGGAGGAGAAGAACTTGGTGAGTTGAGAGGTGAGGATGTGTTTGAGCCAAGCTCTGATACCATGTAAAGGATCAAAGAGTTGCAAGGTAGAAGATGATGAAATATTGTTATATTATAATTCAATCCAAAGTTTACAGTATATATCGATGAGGGTGCAGGTAGACTAGAAGATTTACATGGGTTTACAATAATCTCCATTGACTAGCTACAAACAATTTGAAATTTAAATATAGATAATAACATGGGACAATAAATAATAATAATGATAATAATTTTTTCCTTAACATCCTTAACCCTAGGATCATATCCAATTGAATGATTAAGATCTCAATAAATCTTTTGTGTTTTCTACTATAAGAACCGTGACTATTCCTCATTATTCCGTTCTATGATAAAATATTAAGTTACTAATTATCTAGTAGTTCTCATTTGTGCAATCTGTAATTTTGTAGAATATACTTTCGAAATGATCATAACTTTTGCACAATGTCTACCATCAAAGATTCAAGAGAATATTAATTAAAAAAAAAATATCAAAAATAGAACTTCAAAATCTCCACCCTTTTGAACATTGATTGGAAGAATTGAACTACATCATGAAGAACACCAACATCACTTAGCATTACCACTGCCAAGAGTGAGCTCAAGATCATCCAATCCCATATCATGAATCCTTTCACCTTCCCATGCCTTCACTCCACCATTCTCAAATTCAACTTCTACCCCTTTTCCTTTATCCAAAACCGCATCACCGGTAGAAATTTCCAGACCCATTGGTTTAACTAAGTGGAATGTCGGTGACTCAGGGCTCATCGCCATACGCCCATGGTCTTGGAACCTCACCCATTGGCAAGATTCAATGGTGGAGCAACCAGACTCGTCGCATTCAGGTATAGTCATGGGTTTGAACCGCTGATATCTAGTCGGGCTTGTGGGTGCAGAACAGGAGATCAAAAAACTTGGTAGGTTTAGAGAGGATACTGATTGATTGGCTAAAGACTCCCATATCAGATGATTGTTGTTTTGTGGAGTCTTTGAAGTTGGGGATGAGACAGGTGGGGTCACAGGGGCACTGTTTGATATCCGAAGAGGAGGGAGCAATGATGGACCCGAATCGTGGAAAAAGGTGAACCGATGGTGTGTTGGACTAGATATTTGGGAAGAACATGGTGTTGTGTTGGCTGATATGCTTCTGATATCAATGGAGGGAGGTGGCTTGCATCCCTACAAATTCAATCAAAATCAAAGTCACATTATTGATAACAAAGAATCCATCAACACCATACAGTTTCATTAGATAGATTTAAACACCCAAATCACTTTAAGCATTTGCACAAATCATTAACTTCTACAAATTAGTCTTATCTTATGTTTAATCACTAATAAACTAGCAAGAATGAACTCTTTTTGAAAGAGGCGGCTCAACACATCTTAGGGCCTAAAACAAACTATGAAATTGAGTCCTTTTTAAAAAAGAAAAAAAACCGTTCTTTTTTTATATATAAAAACTCATAAAACGTATATCTCAAATACGAATCAATATGTGTAACCACGTTGTATTCCCCACCAACAAATTCTTTTTCTTCAACAACACTATCTTATATCGAAAAAACTACAAGAATACCATAAGTTAACATTTAATCAATCAGTTATCTCTTCTCATTTCTCTCCAAAAACATAAAAATTGATAGATTATCACATATATTTTCAGCTTAAAATATAAATAAAAGCGTTGATACGCCCTGCTTTCTGCAAGTCTAGCAGATCCACAAATTAGGGAAACAGACTCATAGCCAAATTAAACGATAGATCCACAAATTAAACCCAAAAATCAACAGCTAAAAGAAACTGATTCAAAGTTTTCCATGCATATTTTCACAAATCAAGCACCAAAACCTGCAAATAAACCCTAGATCCCACCAATAACCATAAATGCAGATGATTTGAAGAATAACAACAATCAAAGCAAAACGTTATCATTCTACACGCATACCTTGCGAAATGTGGTGCCATCAGGAAGAACAACCCAACCAGCTTCTTTACAAAGGGCTTTGAGAACCTCATTGTTGTCACAATGTTTGGGCAAATTGTAGTTCCCCTGAGCCCTCAATCCGTTGTATATGTTAGCTGCAATCGCCCTCCTCCGCCTCTCTCTTCTCCGGTTGTTTTCTCTCTCTCTCCACGACGGTTTCCGACGGCCTCCTCCGCCGGCCTCCGCCGCCATCGTCGTCGATGATCCACCTTCCCACATCATCTTTGTGTCTCTTTTGAGCAAAAACTGAAAATGGGGATAATAATTACTGTGAATTGGAGATTTGATATGGTGATTTGAATGAAGTGCAGGAGAATGGTTATGATTTGTTGTGTTGTGGAGTTTGTGTTTGAGTCAAAAGTGTTGAAATAATACTGAAAAGTTGAAGAGAATCATGTGTTTGTCACAACGTGAAGAACTTTACTGTCTGCTTAATCATTTCAAATAATTGGGGCCGTCCATTTCATATGGATTCGTTCATGATTCATGTGGTGTATCAACATTCTTTTACTCCAAATACCATTTAATTATTTTTTCTTAACAGCAAAATTTATTTCACCGATTCTAGCAAGATTCTAGAGAACAAACAACACCGCGATGCATTAAATTATAACTCATCATAATGAAAATTACACCAATTGAATCATTCAAGACTATTGAGTGAAGTCATGTTTTTTACCCATAAGAGCGTCACACACTCTTGATTTCAGCCATACATCTAGCTAGAACCGAATTTATTTCCCATTCCTAACTTCCCATTTGATGTAGTCTATAATATTAAAATTTTGTTTAAGTAGAGAAGCCTCAATTTTTGTAATTGAATTCCATACCCCAGCAATGTTTGTCTAAACCGGAAGCATGTGACAAGGTTGGGAGGTGGAATGAATTGTCCATATCATCAAGGCCGCCTTTATAATGTAATTTATAACGTCACAGGCTTGGGGCCCCCTAAAAATAAGGGCCCCCGATTTTTAAAGAAATTATAGCGTGTTTTAGTATTTTATGGGTCAATGGAATTTCGAAAAGGGGAATAATACTTGACAGTTGAGTCCAGATAAAATTTTGATGATTTGATATGTTATTGAAGAAACACAGCCACACAATTCACAAAGCAAATGACCCTTCCTAAGTTCCTTCCTCTTCGATCAATCTGATCGACATCGGCTAACCCTTTTTTGCCTCTTTTTTGTTCAAAGAAATCAACTATTAAGCACTCACGGTATCAAATTTTCTTTGATTTTTTTTTTTAAAGAAATTTGATTATATTGCTTTTGTTAAGATTGCGTATTAGAAAAGCGCCTCATTTTTTTAATTCGATTGGGGCCTTAGAAAACGTTGATCCAGTTCTGCATATCACTTCCCTCCACATTATGTATTTTTCCGTTGTAAAGCGCCACCATCATTTTGCCAAGAGCCCTAAATTTGCTGCTTTAAGTGATCCAATTCCCAATCCACCATGTTCTTTAGGTAAAATCGCTCTTTCCCATGAAACCCAATTTATCTTTTTCTTTTGAAACATCCCCTCACCATAGAAATCTTTTTTGAATCCTCTGGAAGTTTGTGAATTACCTTTTGTAAAGCTTTGAATAGAGAAAAGTAATAGATTGGAAGGCTATTGAGGACTAATTTTATCAAGGTTAATCTACCACTAATTGTGAGTAGTGGTGTACATTTTGGTTTTTTTGAAAACGGTTTGGGGTCCAAACCGAAACTGGTTTGGTGTTTCCAAGTCAAAACCGGTTTGGCCCCAAATCGGTTCGGGTTCTAAACCGGTTCAGAGATTGAAAAACCCAACCCTATGAAACCGGTTTGGGCCGGTTTGGAAACCGGTTCGGGTTATTTTTTTTTGTTATTCATAATATAATAATGTTAAGATATGAAAGATATATAATCATATTTATATTAATAAAACTTTTACTTAATTTATAGAAAAATAAAATTTTTGTTAACATATAAAAAATATATAATCATATTTATATTAATTAAATCAAAAGCAATAAAATAAAAGTTGTGAGTATTATTATTATTAATATGGTTATTAATATTATGGTGGTGGTGGTTCTTATTATTATTATTGTTGTTACTTGTTGTGATTATTATTGTTATTAATATTGTTATTAATATCATTATTTTGTTTAAATAATAGTTTTTTAATCAATATGACTTTATACGTTACTTGTTAATCAATATGACTTCACGTCTCAAAGTGAGATAAATAATAAAAATGAAATATATAATATATAAAATATATAAAAAATTTAAACAACGTAGAAGTTTAAATAATAGTTTTTTAAAAACTAAACATTTAGCCTAGTCGACTAGTCGTTCTCCATTCATTCGTTGCATACTTGTATGGTTATTCTTCACCACCAGAACCGGAGCTGTTACAAAGGTACTCATCATATGCCGCTTCATCATCGGTTATTCCGGGTGTCAATCCGCTCTCTACATCGTCCTCTTATAATTCTGCTTCGTATTCCAATTTTCCTTCAAGTGAGCATTTGTCTTGTACTCTTTCCGCAGCATCCAAATAATCCTTCAAACAAATTGACATCTCAACCGCTTGGGGAGTGAGTCGAGTTCGTCTTATCGATATAACCTTGCCACTAACGGAAAAAGCAGATTCCGAAGCTACCGTGGAAGCTTGGACGGTTAGTAAATCTCGGGCCATGGTGGATAGGATGGGAAATTGATCTTCCTTACCTTTCCACCAAGCCAACAAGTCAAAATTTTTAAAATCGTGTGGAGTCATGGTGGATAAAAAGTTTGTTCCACCATACCTCCCGAGTTCACTACTCGGAGTGTTACCACGTTGACGTTTATTAGATTCATCCCTTAAAGTATTATATAAAGCAAACATTGGATCATTTGAACTTTCGGCATGTGCCGCATGCCTCATTGACTCATGGATGTGTGATGTTTCACCATATTTTAATAAATAAACATTAAACATTTTTTTTCTAATTGTTGGTTAAAAGTAACTTTTAAAGTTTGAGCATAAAATGGGTTTACTTCTTCTAAATCCAAACTAAAAATAATTTTATCAAGTAAAGTTTCAAACCCCGACAAATTTAAATAAGGATTTAATGCAGCGGCACATATAATAACCGGAGGCATTTCTTTAAAATACTTTTTAAGTTTTTCTTACATTGGAGGTATCATATCCGAATAAGGTCTACCCCTAAACGACATCTCATTTAATTTTAAAGTCATTAAATAAATTTGGTGAAGTACTAACGGACTCATTGGATAATAAACTCCAGAAAGACAAGTAGTTGCGTTTTTAAAAACTTAAAGCATTTTGCTTATTTCTTCAATAACGGACCAACCCGATGGATGATAAGTATTTGCCTTTTCAAGACTTACCAAACTATTATGAAAGGCTATTAAACTTTCTTTTTGTTCAATAGCCTTTTCAAACATATTACAAGTGGAATTCCATCGTGTAGGTGCATCCCAATTTGGACCTAAACATGTAGAATTTACGTCTTTACAAAACTTGTGATATCTATTATATCTTTGGTTATTGCTAAAAATATCACATAACATTCTTTTAAAACCATCTTTCACTGTTTCAATCATTCTTAAACCGCCTTGAACGGCTAAGTATATGATATGCGCAACACATCGACTATGAAAAAACACACCGTCACGCATTGGTTTATATTTTAATTTTAAATGATCTATCGCAAGCGTGTTATTTGACATATTATCAAAAGATATAGAAAATATTTTGTTTTCTAATTTATACGTTTTAATAACTTTATCAATAAGATAAAAAAAATGTTTTGGCCGGTGTGACGATAATCAAACAATTCAAACGCAATCGTACGTTTCATCATTTGCCACGAATCGGGTTCAACCCAATGGGCGGTGACATAAATATACGAGTCCGATGAACCGTGAGGAGTTGACCAAACATCACTAGTTAAGTTAACACCGGTTTGTAAATATTCAAAATAAAATATTAATTCATTTTTAGCTTTTTTCCATATTTTTAAACAATCTATTCGAAGAGTAGCACGACTTACATTGGTATAACGTGGTTGGAGAGTTCGTTGAATGAGTCAAGTCAAACGTTCGTTGTCGAAATGTTTGAATGGCAAGCTTTCCTGAATTACAAAATGCGCCATTTGCTCCCGAACCGCATCAACGTTATAAGCCCAAACATTTCCTTCGTTTGTCATCGAAGCTTGACCTTGAGATGGTTTACCTTTCAACGCCTTACAATATTTATGCGCAATGTGGTTTTTCAATGTTGTGTTTGCATCTTTTCTGAAAAACTTATGGCAAAACTTGCAACGAGCCTTGTTCGGACCGCTAGCCATTTGACATAAATCGTAATTGCATCATATTTCGGGGTTCCTATTCGTAGGAAGGATTACAACACTACGTTGCTTGAAGATGCATCACAATCAATGGATGATTGAGCACTTGATGAAGCCATTTGAGAGTGTTTTGAGAGAGTTTTTTCTAAAAGAAGGAAAGTATTGAGCGTTTTTGTGATTTTTGAGAGTAGAGAGCGTTTTAAGTTGTTGTGATTCAACCAAAACATTCAATACATATATATACTAACCTAATGGGGGTATAATGGTAAAAAAAACCACTAAAAACGGTCAAAAAAGGCCTCAAACGGCTATAAAGCCATTATACAATGGCTAGTTTTGAAAACCGGCTTGAAAACCGGTTTGGCATACCGGTTTGAAAACCGGTTTATAAACCCGTTTGAGAACCGGTTTGAAACCGGACCGGTTTAGAAACCGGACCGGTTTAGAAACTGTTGGACCCTAAAAGGATCATACATGTCAATTCAAGAGGTGGTTGAAGGTTGCTCTGGTTGGCAAACTCCAAAGACAGAAGACAAATAGAAGACAACAAAAAAAGAACCAAGTATAGAAGTATCCACATTAGTTAATGCGGATGTCCATTGAACAAATGCTGACAAGTATTTGTTCATCAGCATTGACTAATGCGGATGAAGAAAAAGGAATGCTGACAAGTGTTTGTTCATCCGCATTGACTAATGATGAACAAAAGAAATGCTGCCAAGACTTGTTCATCCGCTTCAACTAATGCGGATGAATTAAGTTAATGCTGAAGACTATCAACAACAAATGCTGATCAAGACTTGTTCATCCGCATTAGTCAATGCGGATGAACACTTACAAATGCTGCTCTTATTTTGTACTTAGACTAGTTTCTGATGTATAGTTATCAGGGTAGATTAGTCATTTTGTACAGGCAATGTGTATGCCTATAAATAGAACAGTATGACCTAAGTTTGTAAGTTCTTCTTTCAACATTGATAATATTACTCATTTAAACAGTAACCCCAGCTGTCTTTGTATCTTGTTTACTCACATCATTATACAAAGCATTTATTATCATTTTCAGTATTAAATGTTCTGTGATTTGGTATTTCCGCTACTTAATCACCGACTCAATCATCATATTCGATCCTAAGTTGAATCACATCAACTGAGATTCTTATTCTCGGACCCAGTCAATTAGTATAAGAGCCTCGGCTCTTGAATTCGTCTTAAAATCATCACAGATCTTGAACGAAAATCGATTAATATGGTGATTGAGTTGTTTATTAGCCAGATCTACCCTGCTAATAAATATACATACTAAAATCGTCAAGAAACTTCGTCTACTTGTTCTGTATTTTCAACTCCTCAGGAATCAACATCAAATCAACCTTATCGCAACCCTGCTGAGAACTGATAATCAAGAACACCAGGACTGTAGACTGTCTGAACATTCAAGACATAAAATCAACATAATCATACTCAAAACCAATTAAAATCAGTAAAATTAAAATGGATTCTACTAATATTCTGAACTTAGTCATGCATCTAAACCTCTAATGCTTAAACACAAATCTGAGTTTAAGCAGTGGAAAATCAGGTTTAGAAACTACATTACAGGTGTAGATCCTGATTACTGTATCTCTATTTGCAAAGGGCCATACATTCCTCTGTCACTCACTGCTGATCAAGCTGCTCAGTACAAGACTGCTAGAATCCCCATTAAGGATCCAAACTTAAATCTTGATGATGAAGAATAAAAAAAAATCAAGATTGACCTTAAAGCCTACTCCATTCTAACTCAGGCTTTAAAAAATGGATGTTCTCAAGAGGCTGGAAAAATATGGAACAACCAAAGGGGTTTGGGATGCACTACAGATAATATGTGAAGGAAGCAGTGAAGTTACTGAAATTAATAAGGATAAACTGATAAATCAATATGAGACCTTTCACCACACCAAAGGAGAGTCAATCTCAAGGCAACTTCATAGATTTGTACAACTGGTGAATGATCTTGAGATTATAGGGGTTACTTACAAAGAAAAAGAAATGAACAAGAAAATGCTGCATAGCTTACCAGAAAGTTGGAAACAAAATGTCACTATGTTGAAGAACACTCTTGATTTGGAGAGTACCAGCCTAGATATTATGATTGCCAAAATTGAAGCTCTAGAGTTGGATGAACAAAGCAGAAATATCAGTGGACCTTAAGTCATTGAGGCATACAAGTTTCCATCTGAAACTCATTCTGTTGAGAATGCTTTTGTGACCGAAGAAGATGACTTTCTCTCATCAAGAGATCAAGCAAAGACAACTGGATTCTGTGCTGCTCCACAACAGCATAAACCATCATCTTCTACTCAACCCATAGTAACACCCACTAGTATGCCCAATGAGCAAAGATCTGAAGAGCAAAAGGTAACTTAGAATGCCTTTGTTGCTAGCTTTGAGGCTTATCTTGGGGACAGACTCACTTCAGCACATTTAATTCAGGAAGATCTAGAAGAAATGGATCCTAATGATGTTGAAGAAATGGACTTGCAATAGCAGATGGCCATGATTGCAATGAGAGCCAAGAAATTCTTCTGAAAAGGAAAGAAACTGAGTCTGAATGAGAACATAAAGCTTGGATATGACAAATCCAAGGTTAAGTGTTTTAATTGTGGAATGACTGGCCATTTCTCTAGGGAATGTAATGCTCCCAGAAAAAGCAACAACAACTATCAAAGAGCCTCACATGGTCAGCATTCACCTCAACCCAAAGCTTTCAGTCACAAAATCACCATCAAAATCAGTATCAAAATCAGCATCATAATCAGCAACAGCCAATTCATCAAAGACAACCTCTATTGGCTCATCAAGCTCAAGGAAGTAGCCAACCAAAATCTAATGCACTTGTCATCAGACAAGATGGAGTGTGTGATTGGAGCCTATAAGCAGAGAAAGTTCAACCTCAATTTCAGAATCATGCACTGATGGCTCATATTAATGATGGTCCAATTCCAATGCCATCAGAGGTAAAATCTAATTTATGTTCTGATAAATGTGTTCTAGAAGTACAAGGATACAGAGAACACAATCACAAATTGGCTAATAAAATAAAAGAAGAAAAGGTGAAATTTGAGATGCTAAAACAAGAAATAAGAATTTTTGAAGTCAAATCAAATCTCTTTATCTGACATGAAAACACTCCATGGTGAAAAGTTTACCCTCACAGCTGAGAATGAGAGGTTAACTGAATTGTTGACCAAATCAAAGGCTGAGCAATCAGCTACTGAAGTGAAACTTAAAAAGTTTCAACTCTCATCTGTCAAGTTACAAGAGTTACTTGATTCTCAAAAGGAGGCCAAGGATATGACTGGGATAGGTTACAAAACTTGTCCTCCTCCATATAATGACAACTACACAGTTATGCCCGAGTCACTCACCCAATCTGATGCAACTGAATCTAAAGTTATTGAAACTAAAACAATTGTTTCACAAATAACTAATCCTCAAAATAAACCAAATGTTTACATTGAAACAAATGAGGATAAAATCAAATTGGGTCATCCAATCAAAATCAAAAAGTGCTTTGACAAACCTGTAGTTGTCCAGAAACCAAGAGCCCAGTCAAAGCCATTGTGCCATTTGTAAAGTTTGTTCCTGAAAATATCAAGATGAATAAAACTGCTGAAAGTTCTGTGAAATCCTCTGCTGAAAGAAGATCTGATAGTGAGATCAAATCTCCTAAAACTTCCAGCAAATCAGAAAAGGTTACATTAAACTTCAAAGAGAAAGCTACAGTTCCCTCAATGTCCAAAGGGAAATCCACTTTGATTCAAAAACCAAATGTAAAACCTGTTTCATCATTATCATCTAAAAATAAACAAGGGATAGGTTTTGACATTTGTAATAAACAACATGTGGAACAATTTGAAAGAGAGTTGAAAAAGAGCAAAAAGAAGCAAAATCAGTCAGCAAAACTTTAGCAAAGCAGAATTATGAAACAATCTGCTGGCACCCAGAAAACTAATTTGGCTTCTTCATCAAAGTCAAAGGACAAACAAATGTATTGTGACATTTGTGACATGTGTAATCATAATACAGATGAGTGTTACTTTAATCGCTACTGCTCTATCTGTGACATGAACAATCATTCAACCAAAAACTGTTATTTTAACAAGTATTGTTCTGTATGTGATATGACTAATCACAACACATCTGATTGTTACTTTAACCAAAAAGGCTTGAGAATTCCTCAAAACAAACCTATTTCACCAATTTCATCTGGCAAGGTCAAAATTAGAAGTCCAATAGACCTTAAACATTCACGGGTCTCAAACACTAACAAGGACTTCTATGATTAATAGCAGTCAAAGAGTACCAAAAAGAACCTTAATAATCATATGAAACAATCACTGAGTTCTCATTCAAGATATAATACGAAAGTGATTTCTGAAAAACAAAAACATGCCCAGGGATCAAAGATTTGCATATTCTTCTGACAGTTCAGTTGAAATTGATGAAATCAAACCAAAAAGAAATCCACATAAATTGGTCAAAGCATCTTCCTCTAAAACACAACTTAGAGGAAAATATCAAGAGGTCATAGTGATGGATAGAAACGAACAACCCAAGACCATCATGGCTTGGGTTCCTCAATCTAACTAGTTTGTTTATGCTTGTAGGGTCATCCATACAGGTCCAACAGCTTATGGTATGTGGACAGTGGATGCTCCCGACATATGACTGGAGACAGTTCCCTCCTTCATGAATTCAAGCATATTCAAGAAACTACTATGGCATTTGGTGGAGATTCACAAGGTGGTAGAATTACAGGGGAAGGATCTGTGACTAATGGATTGTTGAGTTTTGATAAAGTGAACTACTGCGAGTAACTGAACTTCAATCTGCTCAACGTGTCTCAGATCTGTGATAAGAAATATTCCACTCACTTCATAGACACTCATTGCTACATTCTAAAACCAGGATTTCAAATTCCTGAAGAATGGGTTATCTTGAAGACTCCAAGAAAGAATAATACCTATGTCTTGAATCTTAATTCTACTTATCCGTCAGAAGAGACATGTCTTTTGTCTAAAGCATCTTTTGATGAGTCACAGCTTTGGCATAGATGCTTAGGACACATGAATTTCAAAAACATGAACAAATTGGTCAAAGGAAATCATGTACTTGGTTTACCTCAAAAAGAATTTCATTTCATTGACCACTGTTCTGCATGTCTTAAAGGAAAACAACATAAGTCCTCCCATAAGCCAAAGCTGGTGAACACAAACAATTTTCCATTGAAGTTGCTTCATATGGATCTCTTTGGTCCAACTCATGTCATGAGTATTGGGAAAAAGCATTATTGTTTGGTGATCATAGATGACTTTACACGATTTACATGGGTCTTCTTTCTACTTCATAAAAACAAGACGTCCCAATTAATAAAAGATTTTATCATAAAAATTGAAAATTAGACTTAAGGGTAAAATCAATCAGAAGTGATAATGGGATAGAATTCAAAAACAAAGATCTAAGTTCATTTTGCACACAAAAAGGCACTGCTCATCAATTCAGTGCAGCTAAGACTCCTTAACAAAATGGAGTTGCTGAAAGAAGAAATAGAACACTGATTGAAGCAGCACGAACAATGCTAGCGATGCCAAACTGCCTATTACCTTTTGGGCAGAAGCTGTCAACACATCGTGCTTTGTGCAAAATCAAACTTTGATAATTAAAGAAAGCAATAAAACTCCATATGAACTTCTTTTTCATAGAAAACCATTCATTGGATTTTTGAAGTCATTTGGTTGTCCTGTCTCAATATTAAACACCCGAGACCATTTAGGAAAGTTCGCTCCTAAATCTGATAAGGGATTCTTTGTAGGTTATTCCTCTGTTTCAAAGGCTTTTAGGGTGTTTAATCCTAGATTAAACATTATTGATGAATCGACCAATGTTCAATTCAATGAGCATTCTTTTCCCAAGTCAATAAATGGTCCTGATTGGTTGTTTGATATTGACTCATTTACTAGATCTTTTGATCAGTTTCACTTGTCAAATGCAGGATCTCCTGGAACAGTGGAGAGAAGAACTGACTTTCCTATGATTCCTCCTTCTTCTGTCGATCAACTTAATGAAGATGTCCCACAACAATCCAATCCTATCAGACAAGCTGCACAACATCAGAGTGTTTCAACTGAAGCTGGTCCTAGTTCAATGCCCACTCCTTCAGCAGAACCATCCACTGAAGTGAGAAATCTAGAATCAGCATCTATGCCAGTTGAAACTGAAGGAAATGCAAACGATGAAAGTCTTCAAAGTGCTGCTAAAGCTGATGAAGCATCTGATTACCTTCACCATTCACCTACATCACAACCTGAAGATGCCTCTCACCAAGATGATCTGAATGTCTCCAATCTTAATGTGTCCATTGCTGGTGATTTGATTCCAATTACCAGGACACATAAGAATCATCCAGTGTAAAACATCATTGGTGATCTAGATGAATGGGTGACCAGAAGCAAGTCAAGTATTGCAAACATCTGTTTGTTTTCTTACTTTCTATGTCAAACTGTACCCAAGAATATTAAAGAGGCTCATCAAGACAATAGCTAGATTGAGGCAATGCAGGAAGAATTGTTACAGTTCAAGAAACAAGAAGTATGGCAACTGGTAGACCTTCTTGAAGGACAATACCCTATCGGTACCAGATGGCTATACAGAAACAAGACAGATGACAATCCGAGCAACTGATAAAACTTCATAAAATCAAAACAGCAGACTCATCTTCATAAAAATCAAAACATCAGTGCAAAAACAGTCAGAATCATCATCTACAAAAACATTAATTTTTGACAAGTTCAAAAATTAATGAGGGTAAGAGTATTGGTTAATGCGGGTGAAGGTAACCCAGACACATAACCAATGCGGGTAACTGTTTTTTGTACAAGTGTAACTATTGCGGGCAACTTAATGTTCTTCCGCTTTTGCTACAGTAGATGCGGACAGTTTAACTTGTTCTTCCGCATTTTCTACAGTAATGCGGTTAAGTTAAATTGTTCATCCGCATTTGTTACAGTAAATGCGGTTAAGTTATTTTGTTCTTCCACATTTGCTATAGTTAATGCGGACAGGTTGACTTGTTCTTTCGTATTTGTGTGACATCCGGTAATTTTCCGTTACCAAACTCCGTTAGTTCCGTTAAGTCTTGCATACGCGTGTCGTGAGCACACACTAGTTGTCGTTAAACGTTGGTGACTTAATAATACTTAATAATGTTAAACAATAATTTCTATGTGGATTATTGGTTGTGCTTATGCGATTTAAATGTTAATTGTGAATTTTATCGTGTAACGTGGAAACGTGTGTATTTAGTTGAAAATTTTGTAGCTTGTAAAGATAATACATATAATTGTTATTATTAGTTTATATGTTTATTATTTTAGTTAAAAAAATTTTAAAAGAGTGTTTAAAAGCTTAATTTTATAAAAATACAAGTTATAAGGGTAAAAAGGGTAATATTGATAAATTAAATAAAAAAAAACCCAACCCTAGCCCCCACACCCTTGATCGGCCGCGACATCCCTCCCACACACATACACACACTTCGAATTCAGCCAAGAACAAGCAAGGAACCCTCGATTTTGGTCGATTGCAAGGGCTACAACGCGTTCGAATCATCAATTGCAAGCCATTACACGTTTAAAGGTTAGATTTTTACATGTTTTTGATGGTTTCTCATGTTGGCCGAAACCCTAGTCGAATTGGATGAATTGGACGTTGATTCTTGATTGTTTGATGATGTTATGATGTTAGTTAGGTTAGATTGATGCTAGTTTACGTCGATTATGCAAGAAAGCTACGTTTTTGATGCGTTGTTCATAGGTTACCAATAATAGTAACTTTATTTGCATGGATATGGTGATTTGATGATGAATTGATGTTGTTGATGTGTTGGTGATCATAATTGGATCTTAGATTGTTGATTTGAATGCTAGAAATCCAAGAATGAATGTTGTAGTTCATGTCTTACTAAAGATAGTAACTTTTGGCTATGAAGGTTGATGAATTGTGATAATTGGATGTTGTTGATCATGTCTAGATGTTATCATGAGCTTGAATTGGTATATTATTGATGAATCCATGAATGTCTTGGATGTTTGATAGATTTTGGGATGTGCTTTCCCAAAAGAGAAACTTTATTTGCACAAATTCTTGAGTATGAGGATTTGAACATGTTTGGGACATTAGGATCATGTTAGCATGTTCATAGATGATTTCTAAGGTGGTAGAATGTATTGTTTGGGTTGTATGAATCTTTAGTTGGTTAGTTATTTGATTTGGCCTGTTTGTGGGAATTCATGGTAATGGGTCATATGGGTATGTTAGGACTATTGTTGGTTTGTGGTTGATCATGGTTGAACATTTTGGATGATATGATTTCTGTTAAATGGTATGTTGATGATCATCATACACGCGTGCGAATCTGAGGCCCCTACTTGATAGGATTGGTAGGGTTTAGGGTGTGAAGTCGTGAGTGGCTTCACATGGCATGCTGTGCATGATCTGATCCTACGTATGGTGCTTTGGTTGTGTTGTAGTTATGTTGAGCATGATAATTGTTTGAGATTCGCATGACTTGTATGATATCTGGTTGTTTGATGATCTAGGTAGTACATGTGGGTAATGAAGTGTCATATGTGATCAGCTTGTATGTTAACCATGTATGATGTACTGTTATGCTTGTTTGAATGAAATTTCACCTATAATGTCACCAACAGGTCAAATGGGTCAACTGGGTCAAATGTGTCTTGTCTTTCTTAAACCTTGAGTTCCTTGGTTTGTAGAGCACTTAGGGTTTCATATTGATTCTGTGTACACGTACTTATGTACTCATGTGTTCTAGGTGACCTTTGAAGGTTGTCTTTCCACTCTTTCTTACAAGTTAAGCTTTAAGTAATTTCTTACGCGCATCAGGTGAGTTCATGCCCCACTCTTTTACAAACTCTCTTTTGGGGGAGATAGCATACTGGTTTTACAAAAGCTTACTTTATATGAGTTGTGTATAGTATGATATAGTGTTTAATATCATGAAAGTCCTCATACTTTTGGATTGTTAATAATGATGATTAGCGGGAAATCCTGGGTAGTACTACTGGGTTTGACGAGCCCCACCTGTGCGACTTGAGGTCAAACGGGTGCAATTTTGTCCTAACGAACATTGTCACGACCTGGTATGTCGTGGCAGGAGGCAACAAACGTAACATAGTCAGCTTCAATCACAAAATCACTATGATTATTGCTGATGAACATAGACTTGCTATCTATTTCAATACACCTCTTATATTTTGCAACTATTACTGATTTATGATTCGCAAACTCTTGAACTCACCAACCATTGTGTTGACTCTTTTAGTATGCTATTCTCAGGTTGAGGTTACCCTTGCCTAGGAGCACGTGCACGGGTCAGCATCATTGTAGTTGTCAGCATGATTGAAACTTTGTTTTGGTTTGGTTATTAAACATTTAAGTATTTGTTGGTATTACTTTGGGCGCGTGTGTTTGCGCATTTTACATTATATTGCTTTACTTTGGTCTTTCTGGTTTATTAAACGCTTCTGCATATTTTAAAGTTAAACTCTGATTTTGAATGTTTGTTCATATAGAGTCGTTCTGAGTAACTAATGACTGAGATCCTGGTATGTCACATGCCTTGCAGTAAAACCCCGCACGTGGATGATGAGGGTGTGACAGATTGGTATCAGAGCCATTGGTTATAGGGAACTAGGTTGCATACACACTAGACTATAACCGTACAGTTGTTAGTTACTTGTCACTTACTTCCTTACTGTATACTCATTGGCATACGCATCACGTACTTCGCAGCATGGCATCGTCGTCGCGTGACTTGGGTAAGAGACCCGCGAGATCTGAGTCACCTCCTTACTCACCCGTACCGGACAGTGGATCAGACTGGCCACGACACCATTATCCATCTGAAGAGGTTTATTGGGATCAACAGTTCGCGAAACCTGAACGTGATCCTCCGCGAGATTGGGATTACTATCCTACCTGCTTACGGCATATGATATATCGGGAGCGAGTACCACTGATAGCCTCTTCTCGACCACGAACGAGGTCGTCGATAGCTACCCCATCTCTCACACTCCCTACCCTGGATATTCCTCAAGAGCAAGCCTTTGCTGCACTAGTGGCTGCACTAGACACCGAGCAGTAACGTGTCAGGATACTCACTAGTGAGAATTTTACTCTAAGACACCAGGTGCGAGAACTGCGACAACAAGTGGATATGCTCAAGGAGCAACATGGGAAAACCCTTAATGGGTGTTATGCGATGGCTGACGGCATGGGAGCGCTTACAGAACACGTGAATGCACTAGAGCAGCCGGAGGTGATGGCTAACAATAGGTTTGCTACTATAGAGGCACAACTGGCAGCACTTCAGATTGCTGAAGCCCCTGCACCTTTAACGGACCCTGATGAGGAAGACCCGGAAGAGGAAATGGAGGAAGCCCCCAAAGAGGAACCAACAGAGATGGATGTGGATAGTGACGGATCTGACGTGTTGGACTGATTCTACTTTTATATGACTTAGACTATATAGTGTTTCTTTTCTTTGACTAGCCCACAAACTTACTGATCAAGTAGTAGAGCAAGGCAAACTACCCAAGCAGGGCGCTATGGCAAGCGTGCCCGATAATAAACGCAAGTGGAACGGCTCAAGCAACAAGGGATCGTCATCAATTAGTCAAACTCGGCAGCAATAGCATCATCAGCAACAGAAGAGGTTCGACAACAACAAAAGCTTCAACCAGACGAATCCCTCAAACCAAGGGCCAAGCGAATACAGAGGGAGACACCCAAAGTGCAACCGGTGTAACTACCACCATGTGGGTCGGTGTGATAATTTCAAGTGCCAACGTTGTGGGAAGATTGGTCATGCAGCCAAAGACTGCCGTGGTGAGCTGATGAAAAAGCCACAACAGTCCCAGGAAACTCCCAAAGGCTGTTTTGAATGCGGAAAAGAAGGCCATTACAGACGCAACTGTCCCCAACTCAGGAGGAATGGTAATGGCAACAACAACAATAGCAACAACAGCAACAATAACAGCGGCAACAACAACAACAACAACAACGGTAATGGTAACAAAAATTAAGGAAATAACAACAATGGAGCCAAAGGAAGAGCCTTCCTCATTGGCTTAGGTGAGGCTCTAAACGATCCTACAATGGTAACTGGTAAATTTTTGGTTAATGGTCGTTTTGCCACTGTATTATTCGATACCGGAGCCGATAGAAGTTTCGTGTCCACTAGGTTCTGTAGTCTTTTAAGTGATATGCCCTTAGCCTTAGAATCTAAATAAACTGTAGAGTTAGCTGACGGTACACAGATTCACGTAACGCATATTCTTAGGGATTGCAAAATAGAGCTTGCTGGTCATACGTTCATCATAGATCTCATGCCTGTTACATTAGGAAGCTTTGATGTGGTAGTAGGCATGGATTGGCTTTCCGGTAAACAAGCGGAAGTCATATGCCACGAGAAGATCATAGATAGGAGTGGTGCGGTGATAGGCATTGTCTCTTTCATGAAGGCACAGAAGTTATTACGAAAGGGTCGACTGGCCATATTGGCACTCATCACAGATAAACAGACCGAGGAAAAGAAGATAGAGGATATCCCCGTAGGTCGCGAGTTTCCTGAGGTGTTTCCAGAAGACCTGCCTGGATTACTGCCTCATCTTCAAGTTGAATTCCAAATTGAGTTGACTCCAGGAGCCACCCCAATTGTGAGAGCACCTTACCGGTTAGCTCCAAACGAACTGCAGGAATTATCTGCTCAACTCCAAGAACTGTTGGATAAAGGATTTATCCGACCTAGTTCGTCGCCCTGGGGAGCGCCAGTTTTATTTGTCAAGAAGAAGGACGGTACATTTAGAATGTGCATTGACTATAGGGAACTGAACAAAGTTACTATCAAGAATAGATATCCCTTACCTCGTATAGATGATTTGTTTGATCAACTGCAAGGATCAAGCTATTACTCTAAGATTGACCTGAGGTCTGGGTATCATCAACTGAGAGTTCGAGAAGAGGACATCTCGAAGACTGCATTCCATACACGATATGGTCACTATGAGTTCTTGGTCATGCCATTTGGGTTGACAAATGCACCAGTAGTATTCGTGGACCTCATGAATCGCATGTGCAAACCTTATCTTGAATCAGTTTGTTATTGTCTTTATCGATGGCATACTGATATACTCAAGGACTGAGGAAGAACATGAGAAGCACTTACGTTTAATCTTGGAATTACTTGGAAAGGAACAACTGTATGCAAAGTTTTCTAAGTGTGATTTCTGGATACTTGAGGTGCAATTCTTGGGTCATATTGTCAACGAGAAGGGAATACATGTTGATCATGCGAAGATTGAAGCGATAAGGAATTGGTCTGTTCCTAAAACACCAAGTGAGATACGACAATTCCTTGGATTAGCGGGATATTATCAACGGTTCATCGAAGGATTCTCTAAGATTGCACAACCTCTCACAGCCTTGACTCACAAGGGAACATTATACAAATGGGGTGAGAGTCAGGAATCTGCTTTCCAATTGCTGAAACAGAAATTGTGTAGCGCACCAATATTAGCGTTACCGGATGGTAGTGATGATTTCGTAGTCTATTGTGACGCTTCCATTCAAGGGCTTGGATGTGTCCTGATGCAGCGGGATAAGGTGATAGCTTACGCCTCTAGACAGTTGAAGATTTATGAGAAGAACTATACCACCCATGACTTGGAGCTGGGTGCAGTAGTTTTTGCCTTAAAGATGTGGAGATACTACTTGTACGGTACCAAATGAACTATTTACACCAATCACAAGAGTCTTCCGCACATCTTTGAGCAAAAGGAATTGAACATGAGGCAAAGGTGCTGGGTAGAATTACTGAATGACTATGATTGTGCCATCAGATATCATCCGGGGAAAGCAAATGTAGTCGCTGACGTGCTGAGTAGGAAAGAAACTACTAAGTCTCGACGTGTGCGAGCTTTGCAGCTTACCATTAGCACACAGTTACCTAAACAAATCCGAGAGGCTCAGACAGAAGCCTTGAAAGCAGAAAACATTGGGTCTGAGTCGTTAAGGGGAATGGACAAGCAGCTCAAGGTAAAAGCGGATGGAATTCGTTACTTCATGGACAGACTTTGGGTACCTCTGCATGGAAATCTGAGAGATCTGGTGATGAGTGAGGCACACAAGTCTAAGTACGCTATACATCCTGGATCTGACAAGATGTATCATGATCTGAAGGCGCATTACTGGTGGCCTAACATGAAGGCGGATGTAGCTACAAATGTGAGCAAGTGTCTGACCTGCTCAAAGGTAAAAGTGGAGTATCAAAAACCATCTGGACTATTACAACAACCTGAGATCCCTATGTTGAAGTCGGATCAGATATCAATGGATTTTATTACTAAGTTACCTCGAACTTCTACTGGTTGCGACACAATATGGGTTATTGTGGATAGATTAACAAAGTCTGCTCATTTCCTAGCGATAAAGGAAACAGACAAGATGGAGAAATTAACCCGACTCTATTTGAAGGAGATCGTTTCGAGGCATGGAGTACCGATCTCAATTATTTCTGACCGCGATGCTCGTTTCACATCGCACTTCTAGCAGTCGTTGCGGAAAGCTTTAGGTACGCGATTGGATATGAGTACTGCTTATCATCCACAAACTAATGGTCAAAGCGAGCGTACTATATAGACTTTGGAGGACATGCTACGTGCATGTGTGATTGACTTCGGGAATAACTGAGAAGTTCACCTACCATTGGTGGAATTTTCTTACAACAATAGTTATCACACTAGCATAAAGGCGGCACCTTTTGAAGCTTTGTATGGGCAAAAATGTAGATCACCTATTTGTTGGGCTGAAATTGGTGACAGCCAGCTAACGGGTCCTGAGTTAGTACACGAGACTACCGAGAAGATTGTACAAATAAGGAATCGTATGACTGCAGCGCGTGACAGACAGAAAAGCTATGTAGATAAGCGACGGAAACCTCTAGAATTTCAGGTTGGTGACAAAGTCTTATTGAAAGTCTTACCATGGAAAGGCGTGATTCAGTTTGGTAAAAGAGGAAAGTTAAATCCGAGATACATTGGACCGTTTGAGATATTGGAAAGAATAGGTCCACTGGCCTATCGACTAGCCTTACCTGATTCATTGAGTGGAATTCATGATGTATTCCATGTTTCAAATCTAAAGAAGTGCCTAAAGGATGAAACGATGGTCGTACTGCTGGAAGAAGTTCAAGTAGACGAACAATTACGCTTCATTGAGGAACCGGTCGAAGTGATGTATCGTGAGGTGAAGACACTTAAGCAAAGCAAGATACCCATAGTCAAAGTTCGTTGGAACTCGAGACGTGGACCAGAATTCACGTGGGAACATGAAGATCAAATGAAGCTTAAGTATCCTCAGCTGTTCGAAAAGACGATGTCAGCAGGCGAAGGTACTGATTTAAATTTCGGGACGAAATTTCTTTCAACATGGGGATGATGTGACAACTCACCCAAAACTCACTCAATTTTGATTACTTTGTGCCAATACAGTAGACCAGTGATGGAACACTCACCATGTAACGCAATTTTAGGGACGAAAATTCTTTCAACATGGGGATAATGTGACATCCGGTAATTTTCCGTTACCAAACTCTGTTAGTTCCGTTAAGTCTTGCATACACGTGTCGTGAGCACACACTAGTTGTCGTTGAACGTTGGTGACTTAATAATAATTAATAATGTTAAACAATAATTTCTATGTGGATTATTGGTTGTGCTTATGCGATTTAAATGTTAATTGTGAATTTTATCGCGTACGTGGAAACATGTGTATTTAGTTGAAAATTTTGTAGCTTGTAAAGATAATACATATAATTGTTATTATTAGTTTATATGTTTATTATTTTAGTTAAAAACATTTTAAAAGAGTGTTTAAAAGCTTAATTTTATAAAAATACAAGTTATAAGGGTAAAAAGGGTAATATTGATAAATTAAATAAAAAAAAACCCAACCCTAGCCCCCACACCCTTGATCGGCCACGACATCCCTCCCACACACACACCCACTTCGAATTCAGCCAAGAACAAGCAAGGAACTCTCGATTTTGGTCGATTGCAAGGGCTACAACACGTTAGAATCATCAATTGCAAGCTATTACACGTTTAAAGGTTAGATTTTTACATGTTTTGATGGTTTCTCATGTTGGCCGAAACCCTAGTCGAATTGGATGAATTGGACGTCGATTCTTGATTGTTTGATGATGTTATGATGTTAGTTAGGTTAGACTGATGTGAGTTTACGTTGATTATGCAAGAAAGTTACGTTTTTGATGCGTTGTTCATAGGTTACCAATAATAGTAACTTTATTTGCATGGATATGGTGATTTGATGATGAATTGATGTTGTTGATGTGTTTGTGATGATAATTGGATGTTAGATTGTTGATTTGAATGCTAGAAATCCAAGAATGAATGTTGTAGTTCATGTCTTACTAAAGATAGTAACTTTTGGCTATGAAGGTTGATGAATTGTGATAATTGGATGTTGTTGATCATGTCTAGATGTTATCATGAGCTTGAATTGGTATATTATTGATGAATCCATGAATGTCTTGGATGTTTGATAGATTTTGGGATGTGCTTTCCCAAAAGAGAAACTTTATTTGCACAAATTCTTGAGTATGAGGATTTGAACATGTTTGGGACATTAGGATCATGTTAGCATGTTCATAGATGATTTCTAAGGTGGTAGAATGTATTGTTTGGGTTGTATGAATCTTTAGTTGGTTAGTTATTTGATTTGGCCTGTTTGTGGGAATTCATGGTAATGGGTCATATGGGTATGTTAGGACTATTGTTGGTTTGTGGTTGATCATGGTTGAACATTTTGGATGATATGATTTCTGTTAAATGGTATGTTGATGATCATCATACACGCGTGCGAATCTGAGGCCCCTACTTGATAGGATTGGTAGGGTTTAGGGTGTGAAGTCGTGAGTGGCTTCACATGGCATGCTGTGCATGATCTGATCCTACGTATGGTGCTTTGGTTGTGTTGTAGTTATGTTGAGCATGATAATTGTTTGAGATTCGCATGACTTGTATGATATCTGGTTGTATGATGATCTAGGTAGTACATGTGGGTAATGAAGTGTCATATGTGATCAGCTTGTATGTTAACCATGTGTGATGTACTGTTATGCTTGTTTGAATGAAATTTCACCTATAATTTCACCAACGGGTCAAACGGGTCAACTGGGTCAAATGTGTCTTGTCTTTCTTAAACCTTGAGTTCCTTGGTTTGTAGAGCACTTAGGGTTTCATATTGATTCTGTGTACACGTACTTATGTACTCATGTGTTCTAGGTGACCTTTGAAGGTTGTCTTTCCACTCTTTCTTACAAGTTAAGCTTTAAGTAATTTCTTACGCGCATCAGGTGAGTTCATGCCCCACTCTTTTACATACTCTCTTTTGGGGGAAATAGCATACTGGTTTTACAAAAGCTTACTTTATATGAGTTATGTATAGTATGATATACTGTTCAATACCATGAAAGTCCTCACACTTTTGGATTGTTAATAATGATGATTAGCGGGAAATACTGGGTAGTACTACTAGGTTTGATGAGCCCCACCTGTGTGACTCGAGGTCAAACGGGTGCAATTTTGTCCTAACGAACATTGTCACGACCTGGTATGTCGTGGCACGAGGCAACAAACGTAACACAGTCAGCTTCAATCACGAAATCACTATGATTATTGCTGATGAACATAGACTTGCTATCTATTTCAATACACCTCTTATATTTTGCAACTATTACTGATTTATGATTCGCAAACTCTTGAACTCACCAACCATTGTGTTGACTCTTTTAGTATGCTATTCTCAGGTTGAGGTTACCATTGCCTAGGAGCACGTGTACGGGTCAGCATCATTGTAGTTGTCAGCATGATTGAAACTTTGTTTTGGTTTGGTTATTAAACATTTAAGTATTTGTTGGTATTACTTTGGGCGCGTGTGTTTGCGCATTCTACATTATATTGCTTTACTTTGGTCTTTCTAGTTTATTAAACGCTTCTGCATATTTTAAAGTTAAACTTTGATTTTGAATGTTTGTTAATATAGAGTCGTTCTGAGTAACTAAGGACTGAGATCCTGGTATGTCACATGCCTTGCGGTAAAACCCCGCACGTGGATGATGAGGGTGTGACAATTTGCTACCGTAAATGCGGGCAAGTTAACTTGTTTATACGTATTTGTCACAGTAAATACGCCCAAAGTTAAATGTTCATGCGCATTTGCTACGGTAAATGCGCCCAAAGAAAAATGTACATGCGCATTTGCTACAGTAGTAAAATTAAACCTCCGCATTTGTTCACACTTGTAAATTTTGAGTAAGTTATCAAATGTACTATTTAAACACATTTAATGTGAGTCATTTATTACTTTTCAAATTTGAGTGAACTTTTAAAGTATGACGAGCGTTCTTCTACTGTTCTTCATCATCATTCAAAAAATCACAAATCAAGTGTTTCTGTTGATCATTCAAACTTCATACCATCTCTATTTTATTCTTCACCAAAGTAATATAAAAAACAAGGTGATTCTCAATGGATATGAAAATTTCAAATGTCGAACCTGTCATGAAACAAAGAACCCTAGGTTTAAGAAAATTCTTAATCTCAATCAAGAACAATGGATTTAAATGACATTCTAAAGTTCATTGAGACAGATGTAATTGTGAATAACAAAGAATGATTGAGTTTCAAACCCTAAATCAACCACGATGATTAGGGGAACCACAACCATGAAAATGTGGAAATCAAATCCAATGTTTAAGATGTAAAAGACATTTGAACAATGAAAATGATCAAAAATCAAGCAGACAATATATCTTCAATAATTTTTCATCACCAAAATCAAAATTAGGTCAACATCCTAATAAAACAGTAACCTTTGAAATTTCAATTTTGACCTGAAAAAAAGTCAAATATGAAAAGTCAAACCTGATCATGTTCATATGATATATATGTGTTAGAGTGTTACTAATCCATTTGTATCTATTGCAGAATCATGGCTAATCTGATATGGAGCAAGCTCCATAATGTCAGTGGATTTCTTGATCCAAATGTGCCTGAAGCTGAAGGCCTGAGAGATATGATCAGATTTATATCTAAAACCAGAGTGGCACATGCCATTACAGTCAGACCAATCATTTATGAAAGCTTCATAAGATCATTCTGGGGAACTGCTAAGGTTACAGAATGTGGCCCCGTTCCCGGAGACCTCACAGTTGGACATTCACAGCACTATTCATAAAGCACTTCATAATTCATTATCACGATGCAGCAGAATTTAAACATTTAAATGCCATTCATTAATTCATAAATGCTGTTGCTAAGTAATACATGTTCGGTACAGTTACAAAAGATCATTAGTTTGCATTACAAAACAGCAATCTTATATTCATGAATGGATGTCATCCTTGTCCCGACGAGTAGCCTCCCCGAGTGCCATCCTCAGCAATATTACCTGCCAACTAAAAATGCATAAAAGTCAGCTTTGCTGAGTGAGTTCTAGTTTTAAAATCATAAAAATATCTTGATGGCTTTGTATACAAAATACTTCTTAAAGAAAATATCTTATCTTTTCTTCGGTTGTGATCACACATCATACATACAAATCATATCCATTACATTATCACCATTTTCTTTCTTGCTTATTATTATTATCTTTCACTGTCGATATGGACCAAAGTGCTATACCCCCATAAAATGCGCATAAACCTGGTACTGGGCCTTGAAGTCTATAAATAGACGCCATCAGTGGTGCACATATGCTGGCACCAGTACCGGGGCAACAACAGTGGTCCCCTCAATCTTAAAGATTGACCCTGTGTACATCCTTTGGGTTAGCTAAACCATACACAGTTGAGCTAACGACAACATGGTCGTGCACCTCCTGTAAATTTTTACTTGCAAGTCTTTCATTCTTTAAGTTCCACTTTTCGTTAATATTAATCTTTCACTTGATTAATAATACTTCATAAGTATGAACAAACCACATAAGGCCACATAATAGTATCATAATAGGCACATAAGGGCAGCCCACATCATGCCTAAGATAACCAAATAAAAGCATCAAGTCAACCATGGTCACATCCTAATTTTTGATCTTCCAAAATTCCAGAACATTTCTTAAGTCCTAAAGAAATGCGGATGAACAGAACCAATGCGGATGAACAACTTGCAAATGCGGATGAACAAAACTAATGCGGATGAACACTTGCAAAATGCGGATGAACAACTTGCAATTGCGGATGAACACTTGGTAATTATTCTGTTGTAAAAGAAATGCTGGACACTGTAGCAAATGCGCATGTATAAAAAGAAATGCTGATGAACACTTAGGCTGAATTTAGGCAAATGCGGCTGAACAAAGGTGAATGCGGGTGAACAAAACACTTAGGCAATTATCTCGGTGTAAATGCGAATGAACCATCAGATCAGTAAATGAGACTTATGCTATAACCAGTTCTAAAACCTCATTTTCATACATTCTTAACATCGATCTATCATGCTAAACTCTTAGAACAAGCTTACAACCTCATAAAACACAGAAATTCATACACATACATAAGCAGTCAACATACACGACGGTTGTAAAACATTTTAAATGCATTTTCAGCCCCAAAGAAGTTTAAAAACAGAGAATCGGGGTCCTAGAACTCACCTATTGCAGCAAACAAGTGAATCTCCTCCCAACTTGCGTGCACAAGAGTTCAAACACCTAGAACAAGCCAAAACAAACACCAAACACCAAGAACACATAGAAATCAGTTTCTAAGGTTGAAACCTCACAGAAACCGAACCAATTAATCACAAAAACCTACTAACCTTGAGGATTCTTCTTCTTCATAATTCGACCGAGAGAAAACACAAAACCCAGCTTTCTTTCTTTCTTTTCTTCTTCGGAAAGCAGCAGCAGAAAGAGCATGGGCGACCATGCTCTTTATACACCCATTTTTGACTTTTGTACTATTTTACACCTTTCACCCTTCAACTTTGGCCTTTATAAAAATTCGGGTGTTACACAGAAATTAATGGGGAAAAGATCATAACAGGAAGGATTACTAATGATCATACATTAGCAATTACAGAACAAACTGTGAGACAGTGTCTACAGTTTGAGGATGATGCCAACTCTCCTCTGGAACTTGATGAAGATGAGATTATGACCTTCTTTCCCAACATTGGCTATGAAGGTGGATTTGAAGGGAAGCAAATAGTCAAAGGGTTAGTTGATCTCTAATGGAAGACAGGTTGGAATGACATCCCCATAACCATATCATCAGCCATCTATGCCTTGTGCAGTAACAGACCTTTCAACATGTTTGCCTATGTGTTCAATGGACTGATATCAAACATTCGGGAAGGGAGAAGGCATATGTTCCTTATGTATCCGAGGTTTATCCAGTGCTTAATAAATGAAGCTTTTCCTAATCTTGTGCCAGAAGGCAATGTTATGGATATTCCTCATTACAATTCCAAGTCCTATAAGTACATCAAGAAGAAGGATCCCAGAAATTTTTATAGTGGAACCTTCTTTCCACTACTTCCTTAGATGTTGCAACAGATACACCCAGAAGAAGTTCCAGAAGTAGCTGCAGATGATGTTGTTCCTATTATTGAGGACCAAGCTGTTGAGGAACAAGCTTTGGAAGAATAGGATAATATACAAGAAAACATTAAAGAACAACTATCACACCCTCAAAATCCGCGTGCAGGGTTTTACCGCGAGGCGCGTGACATACCAGGATCTCAGTCATTAGTTACCAAGAACGACTCTATATGATTAATAAACAAAACCCAGAGCTAACGTTTAAAATACTGCGGAAGCATTTTTAAAAACAGAAAACCCAAAACAAGTAGTATGTAAAGAGAATGCGCAAAACATACGCGCCCCAAACACAAATATTTAATATGAAAATAATCCCAAATTTGTAAACAAACAAATGTAGACAACTCAACAATGCTGGTGTGCGTGCTCCTAGGCAACTGGCAACCTTAACCTGAGAATAACATACTAAACAAGCCAACACATGGTTGGTGAGTTCAAGAGTTTACGTTAAAATATAAACCAATCAACAGTTTCCAGAGCATAAGTAGTGTATTGCAATAGATAGCTAGTCTATTAACATAAAAATATTAATCATAGTGATTTCGCGATCGAAGCTGACTGTGTTACGTTTGTTGCCTCCCGTCACGACTTACCAAGTCGTGACGAATATATGTTATGACAAAATTGCACCCGTTTGACCTCGAGTCGCACAGGTGGGGCTCGTCAGACCCAGTAGTACTACCCAAAATTTCCCCGCTATTCAATATTAACAATCTGAAAGTGTGAGGACTTTCCATGGTAAACAACACTATATCAATATTATACACACTCATATATAAAAGCGTTTGTGATCAACAGTATGCTATCTCCCCCAAAAGAGATTATGAAAAATGAGTGGGGCAAGAACTCACCTGATACGCGCAAGAATTAACTTAGAGCTTAACTTGAAAGAAAGAGGGAAAGACAACCTTCAAAGGTCACCTAGAATACAAGAGTACATAAGCACATGTACACAGAATCAACATGAAACCCTAAGTGTTCTACAAACCAAGAGACTCAAGGTTTAAGAAATACAAGACACATTTGACCTAGTTGACCCGTTTGACCCGTTGGTGACATTATAGGTGATAACTCGTTAATACTAACACAACAGCATATCATACATGTTCACATACAACTTGATTACATATAGCACTTCATTAACCACATGTACTACCTAGATCATCATACAACTAGATATCACACAAGTCATGCGAATCACAATAGGCCAAAACAGATAACAAACCAAATCAACATCCCTATAACCTAAACAACACATTTCATCATCTTAGAAATCATCCATGAACACACTAGCATGATCCTAATATCCCAAACATGCTCAAATCATCCAATTCAAGGATTTGCACAATTAAAGTTTCTCTTTTGGGAAAGTTCATCCCAAATTCATCAAACACCTAAAACATTCATGGATTCATCAATTCTATACCAATTCAAGTCCATGACAACATCTAAACATGATCAACAACACCTAATCATCATGATTCATCAACTTTCATACCCAAAAGTTACTATCTTTAGCAATGTATGAACTATAAGACATCTTCTCGTTTTTCAATTGTTCATATCATCAACTTAGGATCTAATCATCATCACAAACACATCCATAACATTCATACATCATCCAATCATTAATTCATGCAAAATAAAGTTACTATTATTAGTAACCTATGAACAACGTATCAAAATCATAGCTTTCTTGCATAATCGACGTTAACTAGCATAAATACAATCCAGCTAACATAATAACACCAACCAACATCAACAAATCGGCCTCCAATTGCAAGTTTCGAATTAGGGTTTCGGCCCTAATGTAATTTCCATAAAAACTTGTAAAAATCCAACCTTTATTGCATACTTGACGTTAATTAACATGTAATCTATCTAGTAAACACATTAACATCAACAACTAGGCATCAATCGACCACCAATTGCAGTTTTCGTATGGAACATTCGGCCAACATGAAAAATCATCAAAAACCTATAAAAATCTAACCTTTAAACGTGTAATGGACAAGTTTTGATGTTTCTAACTTGTTGTAATGCTTGTAATCGATCAAAACCAAAGCTTTCTTGCTTGTTCTTGCTTGAAATCGCAGGTTTGTGTGTGTTTGAGTGTGTGTCGTGGCCGAGAGGGGGTGTGGGGGCTAGGGTTGGGATTTTGTTTTATTAATTTATGGTAATTACCCCTTAAACCCTTGTAATTTACTTTTTATAAAAATTAAGCTTTTAAACTCTTTTTAAAAGGTTTTTAACTACAACCACAAACATATACACTAACAATGACAATTATATATTTCACCTTTAATAGATACAAAACATACAGGTTAAATACACGCATTTCCACGTTACGCGATAAAATTCACAATAAGCATTTAAATCACATAATCACATAAGCACAACTTGATAATCACGTAACCAGTTAAATTATAATTATTTTATCATTATTAATTATTATTAAGTCACCAACGTTCAACGAAAACTAATGTGTGCTCCCGACACGTGTATGCAAGACTTAACGGAACTAACGGAGTTTGGTAACGGAAAATTACCGGATGTCACATTATCCCCATGTTGAAAGAATTTTCGTCTCGAAAATTGCGTTACATGGTGAGTGTTCCATCACTGGTCTACTGCATTGGCATAAGGAAATCGAAATCGTGTGAGTTTTGGATGAGTTGTCACATCATCCCCATGTTGAAAGAAATTTCGTCCCGAAATTTAATCAGTACCTTCGCCGGCTGGCATCGTCCTTTCGAATAGCTGAGGGTACTTAAGCTTCATTTGGTCTTCACGTTCCCATGTGAATTCTGGTCCACGTCTCGAGTTCCAACGAACTTTGACGATGGGTATCTTGCTTTGCTTAAGCGTTTTCACCTCACGATCCATCACTTCGACAGGTTCCTCAATGAAACGTAACTGTTCGTCTACTTGAATTTCTTCCAGTGGTACGACCATCGTTTCATCCGTTAAACATTTCTTTAGATTTGAAACATTGAATACATCATGGATTCCACTCAATGAATCAGGTAAGGCTAGTCGATAGGCCACTGGACCAATTCTTTCCACTATCTCAAATGGTCCAACGTATCTCGGATTTAGCTTTCTTCGCTTACCAAACCGAACTACGCCTTTCCACGGTGAGACTTTTAATAAAACCTTGTCACCTGTCTGAAATTCCAAAGGTTTTCATCGCTTGTCAGCATAGCTTTTCTGTCTGTCTCGCGCTGCGGCCATGCGGTTTCTTATCTGAACAATCTTCTCAGTTGTCTCGTGTACTAACTCGGGACCCGTTAATTGACTATCACCAATTTCAGCCCAGCAAACTGGCGATCTACACTTTCTCCCATATAAAGCTTCAAAAGGTGCTGCCTTTATGCTAGTGTGATAACTGTTGTTGTAAGAAAATTCCACCAATGGTAGGTGAACTTCCCAGTTATTCCCGAAGTCAATCACACAAGCACGTAACATGTCCTCCAAAGTCTGTATAGTACGCTCGCTTTGACCATCAGTCTGTGGATGATAAGCAGTACTCATATCCAATCGCGTACCTAAAGCTTTCTGCAACGACTGCCAGAAGTGTGATGTGAAACGAGAATCGCGATCAGAAATGATTGAGATCGGTACTCCATGCCTCGAAACGATCTCCTTCAGATAAAGTCGGGTTAACTTCTCCATCTTATCTGTTTCCTTTATCGTTAGGAAATGAGCAGATTTTGTCAATCGGTCCACGATAACCCATATTGTATCACAACCCGTAGAAGTACGAGGTAACTTAGTAATAAAATCCATTGATATTTGATCCCACTTCCATATAGGGATCTCGGGTTGTTGTAGTAGACCAGATGGTTTCTGATACTCCACTTTAACCTTCGAGCAGGTCAGACACTTGCTCACATAAGTAGCTACATCTGCTTTCATGTTAGGCCACCAATAGTGCGCCTTCAAATCGTGGTACATCTTGTCAGATCCAGGATGTATAGAATACTTGGACTTGTGAGCCTCAATCATGACCAAGTCTCTCAGATTTCCATGTAAGGTACCCATAGTCTATCCATGAAGTAACGAATTCCATCCGCTTTTACTTCCAATTGTTTTTCCATTCCCCTTAACGATTCAGACCCAATATTTTCTGCTTTCAAAGCTTCTGTTTGAGCCTCTCGGATTTGTTCAGGTAACTGCGTACTAATCGTTAGTTGCAAAGCTCGCACACGTCGAGGTTTAGCAGTCTCTTTTCTACTCAACGCATCAGCAACTACATTTGCTTTCCCCGGGTGGTACTTAATAGCACAATCATAGTCGTTTAACAATTCCACCCAGCGTCTTTGCCTCATGTTCAACTCCTTTTGCTCAAAGATGTGTTGAAGACTCTTGTGATTGGTGTAGATGGTGCATTTGGTACCGTACAAGTAATGTCTCCAGATCTTTAAGGCAAAAACTACCGCACCCAGTTCCAAGTCATGGGTGGTATAGTTCTTCTCATGAATCTTCAATTGTCTAGAGGCGTAAGCTATCACTTTATCCCGCTGCATCAGGACGCATCCAAGTCCTTGAATAGAAGTGTCGCAGTAGACTACGAAATCATCACTACCATCCGGTAACGCTAATATTGGTGCGCTACATAATTTATGTTTCAGCAACTGAAAAGCAGATTCCTGACTCTCACCCCATTTGTACGTCGTTCCCTTGTGAGTCAAGGCTGTGAGAGGTTGTGCAATCTTAGAGAATCCTTCAATGAATCATCGATAATATCCCGCTAATCCAAGGAATTGTCGTATCTCACTTGGTGTCTTAGGAACAGACTAATTCTTTATCGCTTCAATCTTAGCAGGATCAACATGTATTCCCTTCTCGTTGATAATATGACCCAAGAATTGTACCTCACGTATCCAGAAATCACACTTAGAAAACTTTGCATACAGTTGTTCCTCTCTAAGTAATTCCAAGATCAAACGTAAGTGTTCTCCATGTTCTTCCTCGGTCCTTGAGTATATCAGTATGTCATCAATAAAGACGATAACAAACTGATCAAGATAGGGTTTGCACACGCGATTCATGAGGTCCATGAATACTGCAGGTGCATTCGTCAACCCAAATGGCATGACCAAAAATTCATAGTGACCATATCGTGTACGGAAAGCAGTCTTCGAGATGTCCTCTTCTCGAACTCTCAGCTGATGATACCCAGACCTCAGATCAATCTTAGAGTAATAGCTTGATCATTGCAGTTGATCAAACAAATCATCGATACGAGGTAACGGATATCTATTCTTGATAGTAACCTTGTTCAGTTCCCTATAGTCAATGCACATCCAAAATGTACCATCCTTCTTCTTCACAAATAGAACTGGCGCTCCCCAGGGCGACGAACTCGGTCGGATGAACCCTTTATCCAACAACTCTTGTAGTTGAGTAGATAATTCCTGCAGTTCGTTCGGAGCTAACCGGTACGGTGCTCTCGCAATTGGAGCGGCTCCTGGAGTCAACTCAATCTGGAATTCAACTTAACGATGAGGCGGTAATCCATGCAGGTCTTTTGGAAACACCTCGGGAAACTCACAAACTACGGGAATATCCTCTATCTTCTTTTCCTCGATCTGTTTATCTGTGACGAGTGCTAATATGGCCAGTCGACCCTTTCGTAACAGCTTCTGTGCCTTCATAAACGAGATGATGCCTATCACCGCACCACTCCTATCACCTCTGACCGTAAGGACTTCTTCACCAAGGGGAATCCGTATGATCTTCTCGTGGCATATGACTTCCGCTTGCTTATCGGAAAGCCAATCCATGCCTACTACCACATCGAAACTTCCTAGTGTAACAGGCATGAGATCTATGGTGAATGTATGACCAGCAAGCTCTATCTTGCAGTCTCTAAGAATACGCGTTACGTGAATCTGTGTACCATCAGCTAACTCAACGGTGTATTTAGATTCTAAGGCTGAGGGCATATCACTTAAAAGACTACAGAACCTAGTGGACACGAAACTTCTATCGGCTCCGGTATCGAATAATACGGTAGCAAAACAACCATTAACCGAAAATTTACCAGTTACTAGGATCGTTTAGAGCCTCACCTGAGCCAATGACGAAGGCTCTTCCTTTGGCTCCATTGTTGTTTCCACCATTGTTGTTGCCATTACCATTGCTGTTGTTATTGTTGTTGCCATTGTTATTGTTGCTGTTGTTCCCATTGTTGTTGTTGCCATTACCATTCCTCTTAAGTTGGGGACAGTTGCGTTTGTAATGGCGTTCTTTTCCGCACTCAAAACAACCTTTCGGAGTTTCTTGTGATTGTTGAGGCTTCTTTATCAGTTCACCCCGACAGTCTTTGGCTGCATGACCAATCTTCCCACAACGTTGGCACTTGAAGTTATCACATCGACCCACATGGTGGTAGTTACACCGGTTGCACTTCAGCAGTCTTCCACCATACCCACCGGGTCCTTGATTTGAGGGAGTCACCTGGTTGAAGCTTCGGTTGTTATCGAACTTCCGTTGCTGTTGCTGACTTTGCTGCTGTTGTTGAGGTTGAGATTGGCTGCTGGATGACAATCCCTTGTTGCTTGAACCATCCCACTTGCGTTTCTGGTCAGGCATGCTTGCCACCGCACCTCGTTTGGGTAACCGTCCTTGCTCAACTGCCTGGTCAGTCAGCCTGTGGGCTGTTCGGATAGCTTGTTGTATGGTAGTGGGGTTAGAGGCAGTTACCATACTTTGAATTTCGGGCACCAATCCCCGTATATAATGCTCCACCCTCTTGTGCATTTCATTCACCATCCCTGGGCATAAAGTGGCTAACTCATGAGTTCGAGTCATGTAGGCTTCAATTTCTGAGCCTTGCATTTTGAGTTGCCAGAACTCAATCTCCAGTTTCTGCACTTCATTTCGGGGGCAGTATTCTTCAGTCATAATTCCCTTGAACTCATCCCAAGGTAGTTCATTGGCCATGGCTTGACCCAGCATTTGTACCTGGGCATTCCACCAGGAAAGTGCTGCGCCTTCCAATGTCCCGGTGGCATACTTCACCTGATCAGCAGGCGGGCAGTTGCATTTCGCAAAGACAGACTCTGTCTTCTCAAACCACCTTACAAGCCCTACAGCTCCTTCCGTCCCGCTGTAGGTATGGGGTTTACAGTCCATGAAGGACTTGTAGGTACATGGTGGTGGTCCTGTTTTGACAACCCAAACATTAGTCAGATATCCTAGACAAATAACTAGGATAATCAGTTTAACCTCTTGTTATCATTTACCTGCTGGTTGTCCCGGTTGGGCAGCAGCCACTACCGCCTGAACATGTTCGTTAATTAATGCCGCAATTCCGCAGGCGTCATGTTTATGGCTCCGGCTCCATGGCCTCCGGCGCCACGTCCACGACCACGCCCACGTCCTCTTCCATGTGCATCCATATTTCACTTTAAAATTCACAATTACAATAATGAGTAACATCCAACACATTAATCTCATCAAGGTACAGTAAACAATAAGAAATAATGTATTCACCACAACCACAACATTTATAACAGAAATAATAATCAAAGATAAATAAATTGCAATTGAGTCACAAAATATTCCATCAATGTCAAAATTTAAGTTTGTCAGTTGGGTGGGAAACAACCCTTCCCACATAGGTTTCAAAGAAAAGAAACACTACATAGTCTAAGTCATTTAAAAGGTAGGATTAGTCCAGTACATCAGATCCGTCACTGTCCTCATCCATCTCTACTGGTTCTTCTTCGGGGGCTTCCTCGGGTTCCTCTTCTGTGTCTTCCTCATCAGGGTCCACCAAAGGTGCAGGGGCTTCAACAACCTGTAGTGCTGCTAGTTGTGACTCTAAATCAGCAAACCTATCATCGATCACAACGTTATGGTAATCCTGTGCGTCCATGCGCCCACTAAGTGCTACCACGTTACCTGCCAGCGTATGATGTCCACCAATGGCCATCGAAAGTCGCTCCTGAAGCGTATCTACCTGGAAACGCAACTGACGCATCTCATATCATAATGCAGAGTTCTCATCAGTGAGTCCTCTAATCCGCTGTCGCTCTGTGTCCAGTGTGGCTACTAGGGCTGCAAATGCCTGCTCCAGAGGGATGCTCAAGGTAGGAAGTGTAGGCAAAGTAGAGGCGGTTGATGACCTAGTCCTAGGTCGTGTAGGTGATACTGGTGGTACGTGTTCTCTATAAGCCATACTGTTTATGTAAGTGGGGTAGAAATCCCAGTTACGCGGAGGATCGAGCTCAGGAGGTATGAAAGGCTGATCCCAGTCTATCTCGCCAGGAGGATAAGGATGTCGAGGCCAGTTAAATCCCCTATCCGGTACGGGAGAAGTAGGAGGCGACTCAGATCGTGCAGGTCTCTTGCCTAAATTTCTGGAAGACGATGCCATGCTGCGAAGTACGTGTTGCGTATGCCAATGAGTATACAATAAGGAGAGTAAGCGATAAGTAACTAACAACTGTACGGTTATAGTCTAGTGTGTGTATGCAACCTAGTTCCCTATAACCAATGGCTCTGATACCAATCTGTCACACCCTCAAAATCCGCGTGCGGGGTTTTATCGCGAGGCGCGTGACATACCAGGATCTCAGTCATTAGTTACCAAGAACGACTCTATATGATTAATAAACAAAACCAGAGTTAACGTTTAAAATACTGCGGAAGCGTTTTTAAAAACAGAAAACCCAAAACAAGTAGTATGTAAAGAGAATGCGCAAAACATACGCGCCCCAAACACAAATGTTTAATATGAAAATAATCCCAAATTTGTAAACAAACAAATGTAGACAACTCAACGATGCTGGTGTGCGTGCTCCTAGGGAACTGGCAACCTTAACCTGAGAATAGCATACTAAACAAGCCAACACATGGTTGGTGAGTTCAAGAGTTTGCGTTAAAATATAAACCAATCAACAGTTTCCAGAGCATAAGTAGTGTATTGCAATAGATAGCTAGTCTATTAACATAAAAATATTAATCATAGTGATTTCGCGATCGAAGCTGACTGTGTTACGTTTGTTGCCTCCCGTCACGACTTACCAGGTCGTGACGAATATATGTTATGACAAAATTGCACCCGTTTGACCTCGAGTCGCACAGGTGGGGCTCGTCAGACCCAGTAGTACTACCAAAAATTTCCCCGCTATTCAATATTAACAATCCGAAAGTGTGAGGACTTTCCATGGTAAACAACACTATATCAATATTATACTCACTCATATATAAAAGCGTTTGTGATCAACAGTATGCTATCTCCCCCAAAAGAGATTATGTAAAATGAGTGGGGCAAGAACTCACCTGATACGCGCAAGAATTAACTTAGAGCTTAACTTGAAAGAAAGAGGGAAAGACAACCTTCAAAGGTCACCTAGAATACAAGAGTACATAAGCACGTGTACACAGAATCAACATGAAACCCTAAGTGTTCTACAAACCAAGAGACTCAAGGTTTAAGAAATACAAGACACATTTGACCTAGTTGACCCGTTTGACCCGTTGGTGACATTATAGGTGATAACTCGTTAATACTAACACAACAGCATATCATACATGTTCACATACAACTTGATTACATATAGCACTTCATTAACCACATGTACTACCTAGATCATCATACAACTAGAAATCACACAAGTCATGCGAATCACAACAGGCCAAAATAGATAACAAACCAAATCAACATCCCTATAACCTAAACAACACATTTCATCACCTTAGAAATCATCCATGAACACACTAGCATGATCCTAATATCCCAAACATGCTCAAATCATCCAATTCAAGGATTTGCACAATTAAAGTTTCCCTTTTGGGAAAGTTCATCCCAAATTCATCAAACACCTAAAACATTCATGGATTCATCAATTATATACCAATTCAAGTCCATGAGAACATCTAAACATGATCAACAACACCTAATCATCATGATTCATCAACTTTCATACCCAAAAGTTACTATCTTTAGCAATGTATGAACTATAAGACATCTTCTCGTTTTTCAATTGTTCATATCATCAACTTAGCATCTAATCATCATCACAAACACATCCATAACATTCATACATCATCCAATCATCAATTCATGCAAAATAAAGTTACTATTATTAGTAACCTATGAACAACGTATCAAAATCATAGCTTTCTTGCATAATTGACGTTAACTAGTATAAATACAATCCAACTAACATAATAACACCAACCAACATCAACAAATCGGCCTCCAATTGCAAGTTTCGAATTAGGGTTTCGGCCCTAATGTAATTTCCATAAAAACTTGTAAAAATCCAACCTTTATTGCATACTTGACGTTAATTAACATGTATTCTATCTAGTAAACACATTAACATCAACAACTAGGCATCAATCGACCACCAATTGCAGTTTTCGCATGGAACATTCGGCCAACATGAAAAATCATCAAAAACATATAAAAATCTAACCTTTAAACGTGTAATGGACAAGTTTTGATGTTTCTAACTTGTTGTAATGCTTGTAATCGATCAAAACCAAAGCTTTCTTGCTTGTTCTTGCTTGAAATCGCAGGTTTGTGTGTGTTTGAGTGTGTGTCGTGGCCGAGAGGGGGTGTGGGGGCTAGGGTTGGGATTTTGTTTTATTAATTTATGGTAATTACCCCTTAAACCCTTGTAATTTACTTTTTATAAAAATTAAGCTTTTAAACTCTTTTTAAAAGGTTTTTAACTACAACCACAAACATATACACTAACAATGACAATTATATATTTCACCTTTAATAGATACAAAACATACAGGTTAAATACACGCGTTTCCACGTTACGCGATAAAATTCACAATAAGCATTTAAATCACATAATCACATAAGCACAACTTGATAATCACGTAACCAGTTAAATTATAATTAGTTTATCATTATTAATTATTATTAAGTCACCAACGTTCAACGAAAACTAGTGTGTGCTCCCGACACGTGTATGCAAGACTTAACGGAACTAACGGAGTTTGGTAACGGAAAATTACCGGATGTCACAACAACCAGCTATTCTTGATCAACACATTGTTAAAGAGCATGCTGAGGAGGATGAACACATACTAAGGACAGTGTCACCATAAGGAGATGTAGGAGGTGATTCTCACATTGTGCCTTCAGTCTCCCACGTAGACTCAGAACCCTTCCTGTGTTTCCACTGCACACTTACAAGCAGAACCACTTTATTTCTCAATCTTTTCTCCTTCCTGTCTATGATGACCACTGGTTGCTCCACATAGTTGAGTCTTTCATCCACTTCGATATCCTCCAGTGGCACAATCATATCTTCATCGGCTAAGCATTTTCTCAGATGAGATACTTGGAACGTCGGGTGAATCCCACTCAACTCATCGGGCAATTCTAGAAGATAGGCCATCTCTCCTACTCGTGCAATGATTCGAAAAGGCTCTATGTATCTTGGACTCAACTTGCCCCTCTTCCGGAACCGAATGATCCCTTTCCAATGCGAGACCTTTAACATAACTTTATCACCCACGTTGAACTCCATGGGTCTACGCCTCTTATCGGCATACGACTTCTGTCTATCCTTCGCCGCCTTCATAAAGGCTTTGATCTTTTCCAGCTTCTCAGTCATAGCCTCAATCACCTCGATGCTTCCCAATTATTTCTGCCCAATGTCTCCCCAACACACGGGCGTTCTACACCTCCTACCGTACAGCATCTCGTATGGTGGCATACCAATGCTGGCATGATACTGTTGTTGTACGAGAACTCAGCCAACGGTAGGTGATCATCCCAACTCCCTCCAAAGTCGATCACACATGCCCGGAGCATATCCTCGAGCGTCTGAATCATCCACTCAGACTGACCATCTGTCTGAGGATGGTAAGCCGTGCTAATGTGTAGTCTCGTCCCCATGGCATCATGGAATCTCTTCCAAAACTTCGATGTGAACCGGGAGTCATGATCTGACACAATAGACACCAGCACACCATAGCGAGCTACAATCTCTTTGATGAACAGGTCCGCCAGTCTCTCGGAGGAATACGTCTCGCGGATCGGTAGGAAGTGACACTCTTTGTTAGACGATCAACTATCACCCATATGGTATCATACCCCCTCGTCGTACGGGGTAGCTTCGTGATGAAATCCATGGTGATGTGCTCCCACTTCCACTCGGGTATATCCAACGGTTGAATCTTCCCGTATGGCTTTTGATGCTCTGCCTTCACTTGTAAACAAGGAAGGCACTTACTCATACTCTGTCACGTCACGTTTCATACCCGGCCATCAGTAGTCTTTCTTCATGTCTTGATACATCTTGGTAGCACCGGGATGAATGGAGTATCGAGTTTTATGAGCTTCATCCATAATTCGCCCACGTAGATTCCCATTTCGAGGAATCCACATTCGCCCAAAGTAGGTTTTAACACCGTGGGTATTCTCCCCTAATTCTGCAACTAGACCTCTCATTCGTTCGGAGTTGAGGCGATCTTCTTTTAACGCCTCACTTTGAAACTCTTTAACTTGCGTCATCACATCTGAGGTCATCACCAACTGATACGCCTTTACCAGAATCGGTTCGGGTCTCTCCTTCTGGCTAAGGGCATCGGCCATTACGTTGGCCTTGCCCCGGTGGTAATGGATCTCACAATCATAATCCTTAATCAGCTCTAACCACCTCCTCTGCCTCATGTTGAGATCTTTTTGCTCGAAAAAATATTTCAAGCTCTTGTGATCCGTGAAGATTGTGCACTTGGTCCCGTATAAATAGTGCCTCCGGATCTTCAACGCAAAGACCACCGCAGCCAATTCTAAATCATGAGTGGGGTAATTAACTTCGTGGGTCTTTAATTGTCGGGACGCGTAAGCTATCACTCGTCCACGTTGCATTAGCATGCAACCCAGTCCCGAATAAGATGCATCTGAATACACCACTAAGTCTTCACTTCCTTCGGGCAATGTAAAAATAGGAGCTTGAGTTAATCTTGCCTTTAACTCCTCAAAAGCATCCTCCTGTTCTCGTCCCCACACAAACTTCACATCCTTGCGTGTCAACTTAGTCAAAGGTGAGGATATCTTGGAAAAGTCTTGGATAAACCTTCGGTAGTAACCCGCCAAACCCAAGAAACTGCGAATCTCGATGGTGTCCTTAGAGACTTCCATTGCATTACCGCCTCAACCTTTGCCGGGTCCACCATAATTCCTTCGGAATTCACCACATGACCCAGAAATTGAACTTCCCGCAGCCAAAAAGCACACTTAGAGAATTTAGCATACAAATTCTCCTTTCTAAGTGTCTCCAACACTTCACGTAGGTGGCCGGCATGTTCTTCTTTGCTCTTCGAATAAATCAGAATATCGTTAATAAACACAATCATTGATTTATCTAACATCGGCCAACACACTTGGTTCATCAAATCCATAAAGGCAGCTGGCGCATTAGTTAAACCAAATGACATAACGAGAAACTCGTAATGTCCATAACGCGTCCGGAACGCTGTCTTCGGGATATCTTGTTCCTTTACCTTCAGCTGATGGTATCCAGATCGAAGATCTATTCTGGAAAACCAACTGGCACCTTGAAGCTGATCAAACATGTCGTCAATCCTTGGTAGGGGGTATCTGTTTTTCACCGTCAATTTGTTCAACTCTCGGTAGTCTATACATATTCTCATACTACCGTCTTTCTTCTTTACAAATAATACCGGAGCACCCCAAGGAGAGATACTTGGTCTAATAAACCCCTTATCCATCAGTTCCTGTAGCTGATCCATCAGTTCTTTCATCTCGGTCGGAGCTAACCGATACGGTGCCTTGGCAACAGATTGCGCACCGGGTATCAGGTCGATCTGAAATTCTATCTCACGGTCCGGTGGCACACCTGGTAGATCTTCGGGAAACACATCCTGGAAATCATGTACCACTAGCACTTTTGATAATTATGGTATCGATGCGTCCACATCCTTTACATATGCCAAGTAGGCACAACATCCGCGCCTCATACACTTCTCTGCCACTGCCATCGAAATCAGTTTCGGAACCGTAGTGACGCGATCACCATAAACTATCACTGAACTCCCATCGGGTGCAACTAACTGAATCATCTTCTTCCGACACACGATGTTTGCCTCATAGGCTGCCAACCAATCCATCCCAAAAACTACATCAAATCTGCCTTGGGGCATCACAAATAGTTTAGCAGAGAATCTATGGCCTTCTAACTCTATGCCACAATCCTTAATCATATCAGAGATTCTGGTAGACTTACCAATAGCAGTTTCTACATCAAAAGGTTCATCGATGCTCCTACTACTAATAGGAAATTTAGCACAGAAGGCAGCAGATATGAAACTCCTACTAGCACCAGAATCAAATAATACAGAGGCACAAGTTTGGTTTACAAGAAACACACCTAACACGACGTCGGGGTCTACCCGGGCTTCCTCTCGGGTCATCGTGAAGGCTCTTGCACTTGCCCTCTGCCCTCCTTCTTCCGGCCTCTTCTTCAACCCAGAACTTTCAGCCCTTGGCTTCTTGCAATCCTTGTTCATATGGCCGACTTCACCACAGTTAAAGCATCATGGGGCTCCACACATCTTTGAAATGTGACCGGGCTTGCCATATTTGTAGCAGACATTCATTCCCAAGCTGCATTCCCCGCTATGTTCCTTCCCACACTTATCACACCTCCTCAACCCCGAGCTTGCAGTAACCACTCGGTGATCATCCATCCTCGGCCTCTTACTGTTCGGGTTGAAACCACCATGCCCGAATCTCTTCCCGTTCCAACTCCTGTTATTACCACCCGTCTTCTTCACCTCCACCACCTCCACTTCTCTTTCATCATAAAGTCTCCCAGCTAAATCTACCGCCAACCTAAAAGTGTTCGGTCGGGCAATGATCAAGTGTCTACGGATGTCAGCAGGCAACCCCTAAATATACCGCTTGATCTTCCTTGAAGCCGGTGTAACTTGATCGGGCACCAGCCTCGCCATTTCGTTAAACTTGGTGGTATATTGCTGGTGGGTCATGGTTCCCGCCTCAAGCTGTAGGAACTCTCTCTCTATCTTGTCGAGTTCCCGATGAGGACAGAATTCCTCAATCACTAACTTTTTCAGTTCACTCCATCTCATCCTCCCGACAACCCTGTAGCCCTCGGCTTGGACAAGGTTGTCCCACCAACACAGAGCCGAGTCAACAAATGAGTGAGTGGCAAATTTCACCTTCTGATCCTCCCTGCACTCACTAATATCCAACACTGCCTCAATCTCTCTAACTCAGCGGTGGGCAGTAGCAGCGTTACCGTTGCCATCAAAAGTAGGGGGTTTACACCATTGGAATGCCCCGTAGCTGCATCCCCTCACGGTTTCCCGCACCTCTACATCTTCTTCATCACTGGAGGCTCCCCTTTCGACATTTATCTCCTCCTCAACATCATGATTTTCCTCATTCTCCCTTCTCCCAGTAGCAGCCCTTCTCTCTTCCTCCCTTTCTTTCCTCTCATCCTTCCTTATGGCCCGGATCACTTCAGTCATGACAGACGGTAGGATCGTCTGCATGACTTGGTGAACCTCCTCCACCACTACCTCTTTCACTGAGGCCCTCAAATTGGCACTCTCATCCACTCCCTCCGGGTGATGAAGCTCAGGCTCAGCAGGAGCCGTCTCAGTAGTTCTTGCCTTGTTCTTTGCGGCCCGGGGTCTGCCAGCATGACCACCCCGTACACCACCTCTAGAAGCCTTAGATGATCTACCTCCAGCCATCCTCTAACACTATAAGATCCAAACACCAACACGGTCATTCAAGGTAATAGCTCAGTTAACGTTAAGTATAGTAAGTCCCTAATTACAGTGGCCAGTTATGATTAGCCACTTACTTTACTCTTCATTCCCCGAGCATTTCCTATCCTGACTACATCAGTATTCAAATCTACTAAAGCACATAAATCAAATAGCATGCGCACATAATACCGGTTATCATAATAAAAGAAATACCTGATGACACGTAGCTACTCGGGCTGGCACCCCTCCATTCGGTCCCATTTTCAGTTTAAGTTTAGGTTTTTTTTTTGAAAATATTTACCCATTTCTCTTAAACTTTGGCTCTGATACCAACTTGTAAGGCCCCGTTCCCGGAGACCTCACAGTTCGACATTCACAGCACTATTCATAAAGCACTTCATAATTCATTATCACGATGCAGCGGAATTTAAACATTTAAAAGCCATTCATTAATTCGTAAACGCTGTTGCTAAGTAATACATGTTCGGTACAGTTACAAAAGATCATTAGTTTGCATTACAAAACAACAATGTTATATTCATGAATGGATGTCAGCCTTGTCCCGACGAGTAGCCTCCCCGAGTGCCATCCTCAGCATTATTACCTGCCAACTAAAAATGCATAAAAGTCAGCTTTGCTGAGTGAGTTCTAGTTTTAAAATCATAAAAATATCTTGATGGCTTTATATACAAAATACTTCTTAAAGAAAATATCTTATCTTTCCTTCGGTTGTGATCACACATCATACATACAAATCATATCCATTACATTATCACCATTTTCTTTCTTGCTTATTATTATTATCTTTCACTGTCGATATGGACCAAAGTGCTATACCCCCATAAAATGCGCATAAACCTGGTACTGGGCCTTGAAGTCTATAAATAGACTCCATCCGTGGTGCACATATGCTGGCACCAGTACCGGGGCAACAACAGTGGTCCCCTCAATCTTAAAGATTGACCCTGTGTACATCCTTTGGGTTAGCTAAACCATACACAGTTGAGCTAACGACAACATGGTCGTGCACCTCCTGTAAATTTTTACTTGCAAGTCTTTCATTCTTTAAGTTCCACTTTTTGTTAATATTAATCTTTCACTTGATTAATAATACTTCATAATTACTAACAAACCACATAAGGCCACACAATAGTATCATAATAGGCACATAAGGGCAGCCCACATCATGCCTAAGATAACCAAATAAAAGCATCAAGTCAACCGTGGTCAAATCCTAATTTCTGATCTTCCAAAATTTCAGAACATTTCTTAAGTCCTAAAGAAATGCGAATGAACAACTTGCAATTACGGATGAACACTTGGTAATTATTCTGTTGTAAAAGAAATGCTGGACACTGTAGCAAATGCGCATGCATAAAAAGAAATGCTGATGAACACTTAGGCTGAATTTAGGCAAATACGGCTGAACAAAGGTGAATGCGGGTGAACAAAACACTTAGGCAATTATCACGGTGTAAATGCGAATGAACCATCAGATCAGTAAATGAGACTTATGCTATAACCAGTTCTAAAACCTTATTTTCATATATTCTTAACATCGATCTATCAAGCTAAACTCTTAGAACAAGCTTACAACCTCATAAAACACAGAAATTCATACACATACATAAGCAGTCAACATAAACGAAGGTTGTAAAACATTTTAAATGCATTTTCAGCCCCAAAGAAGTTTAAAAACAGAGAATCGGGGTCCTAGAACTCACCTATTGCAGCAAACAAGTGAATCTCCTCCCAACTTGCGTGCACAAGAGTTCAAACACCTAGAACAAGCCAAAACAAACACCAAACACCAAGAACACATAGAAATCAGTTTCTAAGGTTGAAACCTCACAGAAACCGAACCAATTAATCACAAAAACCTACTAACCTTGAGGATTCTTCTTCTTCACAATTCGACCTAGAGAAAACACAAAACCCAGCTTTCTTTCTTTCTTTTCTTCTTCGGAAAGCAGCAGCAGAAAGAGCATGGGCGACCATGCTCTTTATACACCCACTTTTGACTTTTGTACTATTTTACACCTTTCACCCTTCAACTTTGGCCTTTATAAAAATTTGGGTGTTACACAGAAATTAATGGGGAAAAGACCATAACAGGAAGGATTACTAATGATCATACATTAGCAATTACAGAACAAACTGTGAGACAGTGTCTACAGTTTGAGGATGATGCCAACTCTCCTCTGGAACTTGATGAAGATGAGATTATGACCTTCTTTGCCAACATTGGCTATGAAGGTGGATTTGAAGGGAAGCAAATAGTCAAAGGGTTGGTTGATCTCCAATGGAGATTTCTTATTCACTTATTCCAACATTGCTTATCTAAGAGGAAGACAGGTTGGAATGACATCCCCATAACCATATCATCAGCCATCTATGCCTTGTGCACTAACAGACCTTTCAACATGTCTGCCTATGTGTTCAATAGACTGATATCAAACATTCGGGAAGGGAGAAGGAATATGTTCCTTATGTATCCGAGGTTTATCCAGTGCTTAATAAATGAAGCTTTTCCCAATCTTGTGCCAGAAGGCAATGTTATGGATATTCCTCATTACAATTCTAAGTCTTATAAGTACATCAAGAAGAGGGATCCCAGAAATTTTTATAATGGAACCTTCTTTCCACTACTTCCTTAGATGTTGCAACAGATACACCCAGAAGAAGTTCCAGAAGCAACTGCAGATGATGTTGTTCCTATTGTTGAGGACCAAGCTGTTGAGGAACAAGCTGTGGAAGAATAGGCTGATATACAAGAAAATATTAAAGAACAACCAGCTGTTCTTGATCAACACATTATTGAAGAGCATGCTGAGGAGGATGAACACATACTATGGACACTATCACCACAAGGAGATGTAGGTGGTGATTCTCACATTGTGCCTTTAGTACATAAACAAGCAATTCCATCTCCATTTAGAGCTTCTCCCACTGATTCACCTCCACACTCACAAATCCAAATCCATCAAGTATCTCCCTCTGATTCTTCTCCACATGTTGCTACTGCATCTGTTGAGTCTGATGAATCTGCCAGCTCATCAGATTCTTCTGAATCATCTTTTGATGAGGAGGATGATCATCCTGTTGCACAACTTCCTGAGAGACAAATACTCTCAGAGGAAGGCCCTTTAGAGAGCTTTGCTGAATCAAAGATTAATAGACCAGATAAAAAAGATGAAATGATCTCAGAGTTATTACAAAAGGTTACCAGAATGGAGAAAACTCTAGAAAGAAAGGCAGGAATCATAAATGACAGAATTCTTGAGCTAGATGAAAAAGAAAAGGAGCTCAAAGATCTAAAAACCAAACATGAGGCTGAAATGAAAGAGAAAGATGATGAGATTAAAAGGTTCAAAGCCTCATTGGAGATGTCAAGAGAAGAAATAAGTGGTCACTTGGATACTGCAGCTATCCAGACCATTGCTATGAAAGAACAAGAAAACCTGATTGAGATCCAAACAGATATAATAGCTGATCCCAATAAACAGATTGAAGCACTGAACAAAAGAGTTTCTGAATTAGAGATGCTTGTTCAGTTAAAAGAAGAAGTGGCAAGGGGAGTGCCTGATCAAGAAGATGTGGAAAGTGAAAAGGCTAAAACCTCACAACAGGCAGAATTTAGTGGGGTTGGGGGAGAAGAAAGTTTGGCTATTGTTGTACACTTTGATCACTCTACTGAAGAGGATTCAGTGATGAAAGAGCATATAGATGATCTAGATATGTAATCCTCCAGTGAGTTTATCGTTGATGAAGAATTTTAGGACTACATCAAAGATGTGAGAACTCCTGCAGAGCCAATTGTTGTTATTCCCATTAATCCTGTTCCCATAGAAGAAGAATTGAAGCTGCAACTTGTTCCAGCAGTCACCTTGACTGTTGAACAACAAGAATTGATCAAAAGCCTATGTGAAGAACTAAAAGAAAGGAAAATGGGTGAAAAACAGAAAGCTGAAACTGAAAAACAGAAAGAAATGGCTGATAAACAGAAGGAGGAAGCTGAAAAGCTTGAGCTTGAAAGAAAGAAACAAGACATATTAGCCTCTGTCCCATCATCCTCTGTACCTAGATTGCATACTTATTCAAGAAAAAAAAAGTACTTAACAAAGAAAGCCAAAGGCAAACTGCCAATGGTTGAAGAAGAACCCCCTGTTAAGAAACAGAAAGATGATCCGAGGAGCCTTGCAGCTATAGCTGAGTTTTTAGAAGAACATGAGAAGGCTGAAAAGGAAATGCAAAAGGTGCTTGAGGTGATTGTGTTGGAGGAAGGAGAGATTGAAGGAGGTGATGATAGGGATGAACCATCAGTTGAAGAAATGTTAGAAAAGGCCAAATCAGATGATCTCATGATTAAAGCAATGTATCCGATTAATCATGGATATGAGGCAGATGAAGTCTTTAACATGACTTATGAGGAAATGGTTGAAGAGGTGAAAAAAATGGAAAGGCAACTTGACCCCACTTTTGTCACTGATTATGAGAAGATGACTGAAACTGCCAAGATCTCCTCTAGTGCTGCTAAGCCTGTAAAGCAGCAAGAAACTCAATTAGTATATCATGATCCCTACAGTATGACTGACAGGGAAATGAAGGATTATTTATCCAAGCAAGGGTGGTTTCACAAGAAGAAAGTTGGGTAATATGAAGACCAACTCTCTTAGGGCTGCAATTTTGAAGATGATTAAAGAAAAGAAGGAGAGACTTAAGTTAATTGAAGAAGAGGTAACAGGCAGAAAACCAAGAACAAGAACATCTGCTCAAGATGTTTAATTAACCACCTAGGATTAAGATGTTTTGGCCCCTATGCTTCACAAGAATCCAGAATGGTTCATTGAACCCTCCCCATTAAAGCTGCAAGAAAGGATGACCACTTCTGAGATGATCAAGGGTGTGTCTACTCCCAAAGGCAAAACTGATATAAAGATCATTGCCTGGAAGTATGACAGCAGTTGGAAGATGTTCATGGTGAAGAGGATTTCTAGGCTTGTACAATTATTCACAGAGTACTCTGCTCTGGTGAATGCTATTCAAATTCATGATTCAAAGGAGTTGGCAGAGCTTGAATTGATAAATCATGATGCAATGTATAGAGGATATGAATTTGAAGACATCCTGAATATGTACAAGAAAACTAACAACTTCAAATCCCTCAAAGCCATCTATTTAAGAAAAGATCAATCTTTCAGAAATCTGTTTGAACAGAAAAGAAAAAGAGAGGCATAAGAGTTGATATTTCCAGAATTGAATGTAAAGCCGACTGAGTCATTAAAAAGAAAAATAGTTGCCAGAACACACAAGACAAAACCAATCTCCAATCTGTATTATGATGAGAAGACATATGAGTTGGTTATTGAAAGGAAATGGGGAGGAAAGGAAGCACCAGAAATCATTGTTTAGTGGATATGAGATGAGATTATTGGATGAATCTTATGTTCACTACATATTCACAAGGCACTTCAGAACTCTCAACAACAAACTGGGAGAAGATGATTTAGAGTTCATTCTGAAATGTATCAAAATTTTGAAGATGGCCTATGACAGAATATGCAAGAAAAGAGAACAAAGAAAGAGAAAAAAGGTGCCTCTCCAAATGGGCAATATTGTGAAGTTACAGGGAAATGCTGATGGGTCCCTACTGATTCACAGAGATGGTCTTTCCACTATTTCTGTGTGGGAACCAATTTCTTTGAAACAAATGCACCTTGATGCAATTCACAAAATGAGCCAAATGAAGATTCATGTGCTGAGCCGAGACAAGATGAATGATGCCCAAGAATTCTCCAACATGATCATGGCAATTTTGGATCCAACTTTGGCAGAACCCATGCTTCCTGCTGATACTGCATCAACACCCTCTCCATCAACAGTCTAAACAAGGAAAGCTCATGAAGAACCTCCAGAATCATCACAACCTCCTCCACCATTACACTCTTGAAGTACTTAGGCTGTATAATCCTTAGAGGGAGTATTGTTGGACCCCAAAAAGATCATACATGCCAATTCAAGAGGTGGTTGAAGGTTGCTTCGGTTGGAAAACTCCAAAGACAGAAGACAAAAAGAAGACAACAAAAAAAGAACCAAGTATAGAAGTATCCGCATTAGTTAATGCGGATGTCCATTAAACAAATGCTGACAAGTATTTGTTCATCTGCATTGACTAATGCGGATGAAGAAAAAGGAATGCTGACAAGTGTTTGTTCATCCGCATTGACTAATGCGGATGAACAAAAGAAATGCTTCCAAGACTTGTTCATCCGCTTCAACTAATGCAGATGAATTAAGTTAATGCTGAAGACTATCAACAACAAATACTGATGAAGACTTATTCATCCACATTAGTTAATGCGGATGAACACTTACAAATGCTGCTCTTATTTTGTACTTAGACTAGTTTCTGATGTATAGTTATCAGGGTAGATTAGTCATTTTAGTTTTTGATATATAGTTATCAGGGTAGATTAGTTATTTTGTACAGGCAATGTGTATGCCTATAAATAGAACAGTATGACCTAAGTTTGTAAGTTCTTCTTTCTACATTGATAATATTACTCATTTAAACAGTAACCCCAGCTGTCTTTGTATCTTGTTTACTCACATCATTATACAAAGCATTTATTATCATTTTCAGTATTAAATGTTCTGTGATTTGGTATTTCCGATACTTAATCACTGACTCAATCATCATATTCGATCCTAAGTTGAATCACATCAATTGAGATTCTCATTCTCGAACCCAGTCAAAAACCAGTTTGGATGGATGGAACTTCAAACCCCATGAAAACTGCCGGTTTGGGCCGGTTTGAAACCGGTTTGGCCCCAAATCGGTTTCGGTTTTTTTTGGAACCGGTTTTCTAACCGGTTTTTTTGCACACCTCTAATTGTGAGGGTTTTAGCTTTCCAAGTGGATAACTGGGATTCAAAAACTTCCACAACCCTTTTCCATTTTTTACTGAGTTCATATTCATGCCAATAGGAATATCAAGATATGTAAAACAAAGAGAATCTATTTACACTTTAGAGAGTTTACAATGGATTGAGCTGAGCATTGCCAACACTGATGCCGTATAGCCTAGATTTGTTTATATTTTTGCGTATTCCCAAAAATTATTATGAAACATCTTAGAATTTTTGAAATATTTTTGGCATTCATGGAGGATCATTCCCCCAAAAAAATCACATCATTTGCAAAGAGAAGATGGGAGATGGTCAAACCCGAGTTGGGGGTAATTATGCCTTGAAATATACCTGTAGATGTGGTCCTGTGCATAATTGAGTGAAGGGAAACCGTTGCAAGGTTGAAAAGGAATGGTCAGTCCCCACGACAGACCTCAATGTTCATAGAGGAGATTATCCCCAACAGGTCAGTCCACAGTGATCGCTTAGCAATCAGATAATGAGGGGCATAGACGTTCACGATGTGGATGTGATCAGATGTACTGGTCAACGTTCTGTAGATAATCAAATAATGTTGCTGAGCCACAGAATTAGTTTTAGATAGCACCCCCGTATCCCATATACATAGTAAACCACCCACAACAGACCTCACTCGAACAATGGTACCCATTCAAACAAAATGTGAAAATTAATTAAAAATTTCACAACATACTATCGAACAACATGGATTAAGGTCAATCAAAATATTTAGATCAAAGCGTCCGGTCTTACTAGTCACTTCATGTGTTTTTAGTTTTAATTGAATATTAATTGGTTAATTTGTTTAATTGGATAATTAGGGTGTTGAAAAAGACCAACATACCATCATATTTAACAAAGGCTTTAGCGATGTTAGGGGTAGATGAAATGATAACATTTGGTAAACTAAAGTGATTGAGATAACAAATATTTTTTTTTTGGATTGAGATGACAAATTCAACAAAACGTCAAGGACGAAAATAACATTTTACTTTTTTTTTTGAACTCTAATCGCCATTTAGCTCTTTTGTTTTTTAATTTAGATTCTTGCTATATTTACATAGGCTAATCATTAACATCAATAAACTATATTGATTGATGTAGAGTAGAGTTGAAACAATTTTTTTATAAAAGGTGTTTGTAACTACCTGAAGTGAGCTTTCTTGAGATGTGATGTTAACTGTTTATATTGATTTTGACCTTTCAGATTTAACTAACCTAAAAATACCAACAAAGAAGGAGCTCATCACTATAGAAAAATCTTCTCAAGTTAGGTTTGTACTTGAAATTTCAAAGACTTCAAACTCTAACCATCAACCTTTTTGTAATTGGACCACTAAACTACTAGAATAGAGTAGAGTTAGATGTAAACTACTAGAATAGAGTTAGATGCTAGGGACTAGCATTTATCTTGTCTAATTACAAGAAAAAATAATAATAAAATTTTTATTTACATTCTTACCATCACCCTTTTGTATTTGGACTTGAATGCCAATTGCTATACTAAAGTAGAGTTAGATGCTAGGGACTAGCGTTTATGTTGTCCGATTACAAGTAAAATTATAAAAAAAGGATTTATTAGCATTCTTATTTATGTTATTTTTTCCAAAAGATTTATATTAGTTAACATTGGTTTGTGAATTGTGACCTTCTCGGATCGGGTCGTTAAAAGCTTGAAATCACTGACTTTATATGAGCTCAAACATAAGCTCAAGGTCATTTTATGTCTCATTTTATAAACAAACTCAAATATGAGCTTCACATATCGAGCAAAAGTTGTGTTGCGAGCCTAAACATGTTTTCTTGTTATATAATTGTTATTTAATTTATTAAATATTTATTTTATATCATTAACAATTATATATACATACATACACACACACACACACACACACACACACACACACACACATATATATATATATATATATATATATATATATATAAAATATACATTAGGGCGTGAACTATACATATTTTACACATCCGTAGTCCCTAGCACTAAGAAAGATTAACTGGTTTTTAAGTATATGTAAAATGACCATAGTACCTTTAACTTTAAATAAAACTAGTTTTTAACACTTCGCGCGTTACGGCGTCGCCATACACGGCATGATAAAATATTAAATACAATTGAACCGACACATTCCGAACCAAATTTACTTCGTAATGTAGAGTATTCGAATTATACCGTCGAATTAAAACATATTATATTTGACCCGGCTCATTTTTAAACAGAATTTACATCAAACATACTTAATAGTAAGGACAAAAACATTGTATATTTGACCAGATTCGTTTCCGAAGAAAATTTACGTCAAAATGTAGACGGACTCGTAGTTGCATGGAACCCTGAACCCGAAACCATAAAAAAACTATTTAAATTGATAGGGCTCAACACAAATCTATAAAAACAACCTAAACAATCTAAACAACCCATATTAGTTTATCATTGATCCGAATAGTAGTCGTCAAAACTAAAAATCAAAATTCAGTTGTTGAGGCACCAGTGGCGTTGACAAGGCCCCGATCAAGTCGATCAGCTTTACCAAAGGGGTCTTACCACAATTGGAAATTTAAAAGAAAAAGAAAATAAAAAGATAAACCTTGAATCTGTCGTCTATCAACTTGTTTTTATCTCTCTCTAAGTTGAACCCCCATTTCATTTCCATTATAAACTCCAATGAGAAATGTCAGCCATTAGGAAGAATTTAAAGGTTCACTATATGGACTGTTGAGTAAAACAAAAGAGTACTGTGGTCAATTTAAAAAAACTCAAAACCTATTATTCATTTCCTTTTGTAAATATGTAATATGTAATAATTACGCAAATCATAATTAAATAGTGGGAGCCACATTATTTATAATTAAAACCCAAAAAAAAAAAAAAACAGTTCAAAACAATTACCTCATTCACCCCTTTCTCCCGGATGCCAATTCTAGTAGCCTATCCCCACCACCGAAGACATTCCGGCAGCTACCACCATCATCCTCATCTCTCCACACCATCATCACCACCATCGCACCCTAAGCCCTTTTTCCCCAACCACCGGCACCACCACCCCATCCTTCTTCCTGCATCAAATCACCAAACACCCCCACCGAAAGAATGTATAATTGACCACCTTGTGCAACCCCTTAGAACCATTAGATTAGATTTGTAACATCATCACCACCATCGCAGATCCTACTGATCTGACCTAAAATCGATAAACCTGTAACAAAAAGTCTGCACTGTCATTATGGGTCTCGTTTTTCTAGCACTAAAAATGGGTTTTTTTTTATGATTGTGACTAGTGGTGGTGCCGGTGATTGGTTGTGGTGCTTGATTTCTTACATAGCGGTGGAGAGGTAGTGAAGTTGAGTGATGAAGATGAAGATGAAGATAAAGATGAAGGAAGATAAAGATGGAGGTGAGGAGGTGAGGTGGGTGGGGTAAGTTACGTTTTATTTAAAGATGAATATTAGTTGTTCTTTTAATTTTTTAAGCCTAGGAGTGTGCTAGTAATTTCACATTCACTTAACAGAAAAATTTAACTTTTGTTAGTAAGCATGCGCTCTTTGCATGATTCATGCCCTTATCTATAATTTTTCAGAGTGTGAACTAAACTTGAAATAAATGCAAACCCGAGGGACTGTCCATGTAATCTACTCTATATATAGTTATGATAAAAGTAAATAAATAATATATATTTGCTATATATAAAAAGTACAAATATATATATATATATATATATATATATATATATATATATATACACACACACACACATATATCTATATAATTAGTTATAAATATATAAAAATTAAATTATAAAAAAGTCGATCGCCCACAAAATTTTTTTGTCATGTTTCAAGCTCGAGCTTTATAAAAAAATAACTCTAAACGAGCTGAGCTTGAGCTTTAGAAAAAAATAGCCTCTAAACGAGCCGAGCCTGAGCTCGAGCTCTCTTAAATTAAAACAAGCTGAGCTCAAATTAGATGTTTGCAAAGAAAGGCTACCTGTTATAATTGGCATATTATTAGTCTGGTGACTAATTATATGTAGTTGCATTAAGTCACACCTCGATGTAAGATAGAATAAAAACCCAGTCTAAATGACAAAATCCATGAAAACCCTATGAAACCATCAAAATTACTTCTTTGGGTATGTAATATAAGAAAACTAAAATAACAAAAATAATTTAAAAAAAATTAGCATAACTACCGTTAAACATGTGTTACACAATGCGTTGTAAAATGTTACACAAAACATAAATTTTTTAATTACACATTAGCTAAAACTTTTATTTTATTTTTAATTTCTGATACTTTTGATAGTAACATATACTACATATTTAATAAAACAAAAAAATTTTCATCGAAATCAGAACAAACTGAAGGAACGAGATAGCACCAGATCAGCTTTAAAGAGCAAGCAAGAACCACTAAAAGAGGCCGGTACCTTTCGTATAAGAGCCAGCAAAGCTACTCATGCACCTGGAGCGAGCCACCTGGCGATTGAGGGGCAATCATATGCTTCTGTGAAAAAATGATCCTCTCATCGATGTTCTACCGAACTAAACTAATAATAGTTTATCATTTAGAAAGAATGGCGAAAGAGGCCTCCTTGTATTGCCCAACTAGAGCGAAAAGCCTTATTGCGTTGCGGCCCTAAGTAGCTATGGGGTGTTGATGTACTTGGAACCTAGACCAGTTACCTGAGTATGGCGGTTCGGTAGCCGTTCATTGATATATATATTCAATTGTTACATCTAGTATTTACGGGTTTTGTTATCTAGCGTGTGGGTTTTTATTTTATCCGTACTTCTTCACTTTATTTCTAGCATTTTTATTATGGGAAAATTACCAAAATAACCAATTGACCAAATCGAATTACTAAAATAACCGGTCAAAATTGAAGTTTATGGAAAAAACAACCAATCGCAGCCCGCCACGTGTCATCCCTCGCTGACGTGGCGAGGGATTATGGGAAACCCTCGCCCAAAAAAGCGTGCCCGGAGAGGATTCCACATAATCCCTCACCCACGTGTGCCCCTCGCTGGCGTGTCTTTGATCCCTCGCTGAGTCAGCGAGGGATTATGGGAATCCCTCGCCCGAATTTACAAAAATACCCCCCCTCGCTTATAATTAAAAAATTATATATATTAAAACTGACAGTAAGATATTCTATATTGAAGCGGGTAAGATGTGTACTACAACTTACATCTTACTTGGTCCAATGAAGTCAGCAAGCTCTGATTACGGGTTGCCTGCTGTAAGGCCCCGTTCCCGGAGACCTCACAGTTGGGCAATCATAGCATAATTAAAATAAACATTTCATAATCCATTAAAACAATGCAGCGGAATCAAACATCGAAAGCCATTCATTAGTTTATAAGCACTGTTGCTAAGCAATACAGGTTTGTTATAGTTACAAAAGAATCCTTAATTTGCATTACAAAACAACAATGTTATAGATCATGAATAGATGTCAGCCTTGCCCCAACGTGTAGCCTCCCCGAGTGCCATCCTCAGTAATATTACCTGCCAACTGAAAATGCATAAAAGTCAGTTTTGCTGAGTGAGTTCTAGTTTTAAAATCATAAAAGTACCTCGGAAGAGTTGTATATGAAAATACTCTTTCAAAATATCATAACTTTCTTTCGAATGTGATCATACATCATACATACATCGAGGTTATATCATTATTATCTTTCATCCTCGTTCATAATCGTTCGTTTCGCACTTTCATTATTATCTTTCACTGTAATCTAGATCCTGTCATATGCTATGTCCCATCGTTGTGCATAAAGCAACTTCAGTCTTGGGGTCAAGCGACAAGGATCCCATTTCGTACATATTAGTCAATCTCAAATATTGACTCCTGTGTGCATCCTCATGGGTTAGCTAAACCGCACACAGTTGAGCTAACAACCCCTGGTTGTGAACTTCCTTTTCATTTGCTTGCAAGACTTTTCATTCGTTCATTATGTTCCAATTTTCATTAACATTAATCTTTCCCCTTTATAATGATAATACTTTATGATCATGAGCAATCCACATAAAGTCACATTATATAGTAATAGGAACACAAGAACAATCATAAAACATGAAAAGAATAATCAAATAATAATCACAGTTCAACCCTAGGTCAAACCTTAAAATTCAGCTTTCTCCAAAATTTCAGAAAATCAGCTAAGTGTTGTAGGCGCATGAGCACTATGCAGGCGCATGAGCACTGCCTAGGCGCATTTCAACTATTCAGGCGTCTGACCTCAATACTTAGGCATTTTCAACTATGTTCTGGGCGCATGGAAATATTTAGGCGCATGAGTTAACACTTAGAATATTTAGTCAGAGTTTGGACGCATAGGCACTATTGGGGCGCCTGAGCCCCTACATAGAAAATTCTAAGGAAATTTCCAGGCGCATGGGCCCTGTATGGGCGCATGGCCTGTACTTAGGCATATTTCTTCTAAGTTCTCAGGCGCATGGGCCCTGTATGGGCACATGGCCAGCAGTTAAGCATTTCTATTTTGCAGAATCATTCCAAACTTGTTCTAGCACTTGTTCAAAGCCTAAACATGCATTTCTAAGCATACCCAACATGACAACAAGCATCAAACCTAAACATATACACATATACACATACGGGTAAAGTAAATAGTTGATAAAAACCATTTTATATGCATTTCCAGCCCCAAAATCAGTTTAAAATATACATAAACGGGGTCTAGAACTCACCTCTTGCAGAAGACAAGTAAAACTCCACCAAACTTGGCTGCACTAGAGTTCAAGACACCTAAACCAAACATAAACAAGCACTAAAACACCAAAAACACATAGAAATCGGTTTCTAAGGGTGAAACCACAAAGAAACCGAACCAATTAACATGCAAACACACATACCTCGAAGATTCCAGCTTCTTCTTCACAAAACCGACAGAAAACCAGAAACACAACCCTTTCTCCTTCAGTCACAGCAACAGCAGAAAGAGCATGGGCGACCATTCTCTTATACTCATACTTTTTTGACTTTTATATATATTTACACAATGCACCCTTCATCTTTTGTCATTGCCTTCTTTATTCAAGATTCTTTTCTTTCTTTCCATTTTTGGCCCCCATGGAAATCCGGATGTTACAAGTCTACCCCCCTTAAAGAGGTTTCGTCCCCGAAACCCGTCACTCTTCGAATAACTGTGGGTAGTGTTGTCTCATCTCTGCCTCGGTCTCCCATGTAGATTCGGATCCTTTTTGGTGCTTCTACTGCACCCGCACAAGTGGAACCACTTTATTCCTTAACCTCTTCTCCTTCAGATCGATGATTGCCACTGGTTGCTCCACATAGTTGAGCCGTTCATCCACTTCGATATCCTCCAGTGGTACAATCGTGTCTTTGTCGGCTAAGCACTTTCTTAAATGGGATACATGGAATGTCGGATGAATCTCACTTAACTCATCAGACAATTCTAGTCGATAGGCCACCTCTCCTACTCGTGCAATGATTCTAAAAGGTCCTATGTACCTCGGGCTTAGCTTGCCTCTCTTTCTGAATCGGATGATCCCTTTCCAAGGCGAGACCTTCAACATTACCTTATCCCCCACGTTGAACTTGATTGGTCTATGCCTCTTATCGGCATACGACTTTTGCCTATCTTTGGCTACCTTCATAAAGGCTTTGATCTTTTCTAGCTTCTCAGTCGTAGCCTCGATCACCTCAATGCTTCCCAATTCTTTCTGCCCAATGTCTCCCCAACATACGGGCGTCCTACACCTCCTACCGTATAGCATCTCGTATGGTGGCATGCCAATGCTGGCATGATAACTGTTGTTGTACGAGAACTCTGCTAACGGTAGGTGATCGTCCCAACTCCCTCCGAAGTCGATCACACATGCATGAAGCATATCCTCTAGTGTCTAAATCGTCCGCTCAGACTGACCATATCTCTGAGTATGATAAGCTGTGCTGATGTGTAGCCTCGTCCCTATGGCATCATGAAACCTCTTCCAGAACTTAGACGTAAACCGGGTGTCACGATCTGACACAATAGACACTGGCACGCCATGACGGGCTACAGTCTCTTTGATGAACAAATCCGCCAATCTCTCAGATGAATACGTCTAGCGGATCGGTAGGAAGTGAGCACTCTTCGTCAAGCGGTCGACTATCACCCAAATGGTATCGTACCCCCTTGCAGTACGGGGCAGCTTCGTGATGAAGTCCATGGTGATGTGCTCCCACTTCCACTCAGGTATATCCAACGGTTGGATCTTCCCGTATGGTTTCTGGTGTTCTGCCTTCACTTGCAAGCAAGTGAGGCACTTACTCACATACTCCACTACATCGTGTTTCATACCCGGCCACCAGTAGTCCTCCCTCATATGTTGATACATCTTGGTGGCACCGGGATGAATGGAGTATAGAGTCTTATGAGCTTCGTCCATAATTCGCTTACGTAGATCCCCATATCGAGGAATCCACATCCGTCCAAAGCGGGTTTTAACCCCATGGGTGTTCTCTCCCAATTCGGTGACTAGACCTCTCATTCGTTCAGAGTTAAGGCGTTCTTCCTTCAATGCCTCATTCTGAAATTCCTTGACCCGTGTCATCACGTCAGAGGTCATCACCAACTGATACGCCTTCACCCGAATTGGCTCAGGTCTCTCTTTCCGGCTAAGGGCATCGGCCACTACGTTGGCCTTGCCCGGGTGGTAATGGATCTCGCAATCATAGTCCTTGATCAACTCTAACCACCTCCTTTGTCTCATGTTGAGGTCCTTCTGCTCAAAGAAATACTTCAAGCTCTTGTGGTCAGTGAAAATTGTGCACTTTGTCCCGTATAAATAGTGCCTCCAAATTTTCAATGTAAAGACCACTGCCGCTAATTCTAAGTCATGAGTGGGGTAATTGGCTTCGTGGGTCTTTAACTGTCGGGATGCGTATGCTATCACTCTTCCACGCTGCATTAGTACGCAACCCAGTCCCAAATAGGATGCATCGGAATAGACCACTAAATCCTCACTCCCTTCGGGCAGTGTCAAGACAGGAGCCTGAGTTAATCTTTCATTTAACTCCTGAAACGCATCCTCCTGTTCTCGTCCCCACACATACTTCACATCCTTGCAAGTCAATTTGGTCAAAGGTGAGGCTATTTTGGAAAAGTCTTGAATAAACCTTCGGTAGTAGCCCGCAAAACCCAAGAAACTGCGAATCTCAGATGGCGTCTTTGGAGACTTCCATTTCATCACCGCCTCAACCTTCGCCGGGTCCATCATAATTCCTTCAGAATTTACCACGTGACCTAAAAATTGAACCTCACGCAACCAAAAAGCACACTTGGAGAACTTAGCACATAGCTTCTCCTTCCTAAGTGTCCCCAACACTTTGCGTATGTGGCCGGCATGTTCTTCTTCGCTCTTCGAATAAATCAGTATATCATCAATAAACACAATCACCGATTTATCTAACATAGGCCGGCACACTTGGTTCATCAAATCCATAAAGGCAGCTGGCGCTTTAGTTAAACCGAATGACATAACGAGAAACTCGTAATTTCCATAACGCGTGCGGAACGCTGTCTTCGGGATATCTTGTTCCTTTACCTTCAGCTGATGGTAGCCAGAACGAAGATCTATCCTGGAAAACCAACTGGCACCCTGAAGCTGATCAAATAGGTCATCAATTCTCGGTAGGGGGTATCGGTTCTTTACTGTCAACTTGTTCAACTCACGGTAGTCTACACACATCCTCATACTACCGTCTTTCTTCTTAACAAATAGGACTGGAGCACCCCAGGAAGAGATACTTGGTCAGATGAATCCTTTATCCATCAACTCCTGCAGTTAAACCATTAGTTCTTTCATCTCGGTCAGAGCACCGATACGGTGCTTTGACAACGAGTTGTGCACCGGTATCAGGTCAATCTGAAACTCGATCTCGCGGTCAGGTGGCACACCTGGTAAGTCTTCTGGGAACACATCCGGGAAGTCACCCACCACTGGCACTTCAGACAGTTATGGTATCGACGTGTCCACATCCCTTACGTACACCAGGTAGGCACTACATCCACGTCTCATGCACTTCTCCGCCACCGCCATCGAAATCACCCTTAGGAGCGTAGTGACGCGATCACCATATACCGTCATCGAACTTCCATCGGGCGCAACTAATTGAATCATCTTCTTGCGACACACGATGTTTGCCTCGTAGGTTGCTAGCCAATCCATCCCTAGTACTACATCAAATCCTCCTAGGGGCATCACATATAGCTTAGCAGCAAACCTATGACCTTCTAATTCTACGCCACAGTCTTCAATCATACAAGAAATTCTGGTTGACTTACCAATAGCAGTTTCTACGTCAAAAGGCTCATCAATACGTCAACTACTAATAGGCAACTTAGCACAGAAAGTTAGCAGATATGAAACTCCTACTAGCACCAGAATCAAATAATACAGAGGCACAAGTGTGATGTACTAGAAACATACTTGACACGACGTCAGGGTCTACCCGGGCTTCCTCCCGCGTCATAGTGAAGGCTCTAGCACTCGCCCTCTGCCCTCTGCCCTCCTTCTTTGGCTCTCTTCTTCGCCCTAGAGCTCTCTGTCGTTGGCTTCTTGCAGTCTGCTCATGTGGCCGTCCTCGCCACAGTTGAAGCACCGTGGGATCCCACACATCTTTTCCATATGGCCGGGCTTCCCACACTTGAAGCAAATATTCGACCCCAAGAGGCATTCCCCACTGTGCTCCTTTCCACACTTGTCACACTTCCTCGACCCCAAGCCTGCAGTAACAACTCGACGGTCATCCACCCTTCACCTCTTGTTATTCGGGGTAAAACCACCATGCTCGAATCTCTTTCCTCTCTAGTTATTACGACCACCATCAGTCTTCTTCACCTCAATCACTGCCACTTCCCTTTCGTCATACAACATTCCTGCCAAATCCACTGCCGACCTAAAAGTGCTCGGTCGGGCAGCGATTAAGTATCTGCGGATGTCAGCCGGCAACCCCTGGATATACCGCTTGATCTTCCTTAATGCCGGCGTAACCTGATCGGGCACTAGTCTCGCCATCTCATTAAATTTGGAGGTGTATTGCTGGTGGGTCATAGTGCCTGCCTCAAGCTGTAGGAACTCTCTCTCGATCTTGTCGAGTTCCCGATGAGGACAGAACTCCTCAATCACCAACCTCTTCAGTTCTCCCTACTTCATCTTTCCGACGACCCGATTGCCTTCGGCTTGGACAAGGTTGTCCCACCAACACAGCGCAGTGTCAACGAAGGAGTGAGTAGCGAACTTCACCTTTTGGTCCTCTCGACACTCACTGATTTCCAGAACAGCCTCCATCTCCCTTACCCATCGGTGAACAGCAGCAGCATCACCATTGCCATCGAAAGTAGGGGTTCTACATCGTTGGAATGCCCCGTAGCAGCATCACCACTTCTTCATCATCACTAGAGGCCCCCCTCCAGCATTTAGCTCCCCCTCCTCATCGTGATCCCTCACATCACCTCTCCTGCCAGCCGTAGTTCTCCGTCCCTCCTCCTTCTCCTTCTTTTCATCTTCCCTAACAGCTCGGATCACTTCAGTCACGACAGACGGTAGGATTGTCTGCATGACTTGGAGAACCTCCTCCACCACTGCCTCCTTCACCGAGGCTCTTAAGTTGGCACTCTCATCACCGCCCTCCGGGTGATGAAGATCGGGCCCAGCAGGAGCCTTCTCTGCGGTCTTGGTCTTGTTTCTTGCACTACGTGGCCTACCACGAACGCCCCGCGTTCCACCACGAGAAGCTTTCGACGATATTCCACCAGCCATCCTCTAAACACTATAAAATTCAAACACCAACACGGTCATTCAAGGTAATAGCTCAGTTAATGTTAAGTATAGTAAGTCCCTAATTACAGTGGCCAGTTGTGATTAGCCACTTACTTTACTCTTCATCCCCCGAGCATTTCCTATCCTGACTACATCAGTATTCAAATCTACTAAAGCACATAAATCAAATAGCATGCGCACATAATGCCGGTTAACATTATAAGAAAAGACATACCTGATGGCACGTAGCTACTCGGGCTGGCATCCCTCCATTCGATCCCATTTTCAGTTTAAGTTTAGGTTTTGTTTGAAAATATTTACCCATTTCTCTTAAACTTTGGCTTTGATACCAACTTGTAAGGCCTCGTTCCCGGAGACCTCACAGTTGGGCAATCATAGCATAATTAAAATATACATTTCATAATCCATTAAAACAATGCATCAGAATCAAACATCGAAAGCCATTCATTAGTTTATAAGCACTGTTGCTAAGCAATACAGGTTTGTTATAGTTACAAAAGAATCCTTAATTTGCATTACAAAACAACAATGTTATAGATCATGAATGGATGTCAGCCTTGCCCCAACGAGTAGCCTCCCCAAGTGCCATCCTCAGCAATATTACCTGCCAACTGAAAATGCATAAAAGTCAGCTTTGCTGAGTGAGTTCTAGTTTTAAAATCATAAAAGTACCTCGGAAGAGTTGTATATGAAAATACTCTTTCAAAATATCATAACTTTCTTTCGAATGTGATCATACATCATACATACATTGAGGATATATCATTATTATCTTTCATCCTCGTTCATAATCGTTCGTTTCGTACTTTCGTTATTATCTTTCACTGTAATCTAGATCCTGTCATATGCTATGCCCCATCGTTGTGCATAAAGCAACTTCAGTCTTGGGGTCAAGCGACAAGGATCCCATTTCGTACATATTAGTCAATCTAAAAGATTGACTCATGCGTGCATCCTCATGGGTTAGCTAAACTGCACACAGTTGAGCTAACAACCCCTGGCTGTGAACCTCCTTTTCATTTGCTTGCAAGACTTTTCATTCGTTCATTATGTTTCACTTTTCATTAACATTAATCTTTCACCTTTATAATGATAATACTTTATGATCATGAGAAATCCACATAAAGTCACATTATATAGTAATAGGAACACAAGAACAATCATAAAACATGAAAAGAATAATCAAATAATAATCACAGATCAACCCTAGGTCAAACCTTAAAATTAAGCTTTCTCTAAAATTTCATGAAATCAGCTAAGTGTTGTAGGCGCATGAGGACTATGCAGGCGCATGAGCACTGCCTAGGTGCATTTCAACTATTCAGGCGTCTGACCTCAATACTTAGGCATTTTAAAGTATGTTCTGGGCGCATGGAAATATTTAGGCGCATGAGTTAACACTTAGAATATTTAGTCAGAGTTTGGACGCATAGGCACATTTGGGGCGCCTGAGCCCCTACATAGAAAATTCTATGGAAATTTCTAGGCGCATGGGCCCTGTATGGGCGCATGGCCTGTACTTAGGCATATTTATTCAAAGTTCTCATGCGCATGGGCCCTGTATGGGAGCATGGCCAGCAGTTAAGCATTTCTACTTTGCAGAATCATTCCAAACTTGTTCTAGCACCTGTTCAAAGCCTAAACATGCATTTCTAAGCATATCCAACATGACAACAAGCATCAAACCTGAACATATACACATATACACATACGGGTAAAGTAAATAGTTGATAAAAACCATTTTATATGCATTTCCAGCCCCAAAATCAGTTTAAAATATACATAAACGGGGTCTAGAACTCACCTCTTGCAGAAGACAAGTAAAACTCCACCAAACTTGGCTGTACTAGAGTTCAAGACACCTAAGCCAAACATAAACAAGCACTAAAACACCAAAAACACATAGAAATCGGTTTCTAAGGGTGAAACCACAAAGAAACCGAACCAATTAACATGCAAACACACATACCTCGAAGATTCTAGCTTCTTCTTCTTCACAAAACTGAGAGAAAACCAGAAAGACAACCCTTTCTCCTTCGGTCACAGCAACAGCAGAAAGAGCATGGGCGACCATGCTCTTATACTCATATTTTTTTGACTTTTATACATATTTACACAATGCCCCCTTCATCTTTTGTCATTGCCTTCTTTATTCAAGATTCTTTTCTTTCTTTTAACTTTTGGCCCCCATGGAAATCTGGATGTTAAACCTGCTCACTGTTGATAGAAGATATATTATGTGTTGACGTGAAATAATGAAGACATGCTATGTGTTGATAGGAAATAATAAAGACATGCTATATGTTGACAGGAAATAATGAAGACATGCTATGTGTTGATAGGAAATAATAAAGACATGCTATATGTTGACAGGAAATAATGAAGACATGCTATGTGTTGACAGAAAATAATGAAGACATGTTATGTGTTGACAGGAAATAATGAAGACATGTACATGCCATGTGTTGACAGGGAAAAAATATATTATATGTTTACATGAAAAAATGTATTGATCCGTTCTTTTAGTTTTAAATTATTAAAAAAAATTGTAACATATTTGTCGTACATTTACATTTCCCTATCATTATTATTAAAATGAAAAATAAATAAAACATCACCAACATAAATCCTAAAAATTCATTTATATGAAAATGAAAAATAAATAAAACATCACCAACTAATAAAAGATATTTTAACGTGGACGGGGTAAGCTACGCCAGAAATACAACTGATCAGCCATGAAGCGCCTGTACAACTTATAGGTCTCTCTAAAATTTTCACCACAATCTATCGGTTTTCCTGTAACTAAATGTTCCACCAACATACAAATGTAAACTCCTTCATTACCACTCAAGGCTTGGGGTGATGTAACATAATCTTCGTTTACTTCAATTCCAAACGGTTTTTCTGGTTGACCGGTCTTTTTCCAGAAACGAAGATTTACTAATAAAGCGCTGAAATACACAGACACTTTCATCAACGCCGGGTAAATCAATCGACCAAATTTATCATCACCTATTTTTTCACCACAAAAAATCTCCAATTTTATTGTACGTAAATTCATATGAACAAGCACCCATTCTTCTCTTTGAATACAAAAAGGAAAGTATACATAATCAACATCTAAAAAAGAGGGATACGGGTTGAACTTTCCATTAGCAAATGAAACAGCATGCTTGCTACACGAATCAGTTAAGAAGTCAAAAAATTATGGAGGTAGTATATTCCAACGCATATTTGACAATCCATCTTTGTATAGCTCTCTGTGTCTTCAATTCATCATTCTTAAAACCCAACCTTCAACATGCTATATAAAAATACATTTATTAATACATGTAAAAAAATACTATTAATAATGCGTAGAAAAATTTACCATTGCACTTAAATAACCGTTATGTCTGTAACCTAATAAGATACCCCAAAAATTCTTATCAAGTTTTATGGGTGTTAAAAATATAGTAGAATAACAAAAAGGGGCATCCCCCTTATTGAAAATTACCTTAAATGCCCAAACAAAACCTTTGATGTTGTATCTTAACTTTTTCTTTTGTTTTTCTCGTTCATTTTTATAAAAGGCATTATAGATATGAGGGTATGTGTGATTCCAAAGATATGTACCCCACAAAAATTCATTCCATGCCCCTAAATTATTAATTAAATCTAAAAGTTGAGTGGTTAAAATTTTTTTACCTTCTATTCCAATAAAACCTTGTTGAACAAGTAATAATAAACAAACTTTTACTATGGTTGTATCATCTAGCAGGTGTAACCTGGTCTCAAAAATGTCTCTTAAGTCATCTAACGTAGGTTTTATTATTCCATATTTGTGAAAAACGATATCAATAAAACTTGTATTCGTACGAATAATTTGACGAGTCATATCTCCAAATTCAAACCCTGTAATAATACAAAATTCTTTCCGCCCAAATTGGAGGTTTTGTCCATTAATTAAAAAGTTGATACCATTCTCCGGATTTTCAGTATGAACTTTGTGTTTGTAATATCAAATGAATAAGTGATGCATCATTGCTAATGTAGTCACATAGTAACCATTTTGCAAAACATGTGCTGTTAAACATAATAAGTTGATCAGGATTGTCTTTTAATTTATTATAAATCTGTTTTGCAATGCTATTGGATGCATAAAAACCCTACATAAAAATAATAAACTTCAATATAAACAATAAAAAATAAAAAGAACTGTAAAAATAGAAAGAAATAAATAAAAACTAACCTCGTGCTCCATCACCACGATTTTATAAAATTGGAAGATTTTCTAAACAATTTTAAAACAATTTTCTTAAATTTTGTAAACTTTCAGACTTCCCCACATCATGGTCCCCCACACCTCTTTTTATACTCCTCGTCCGCATTTAAAAGTCTCTAGCCTCAAAAAAGGTCCCTTGCTGACGTGGCGAGGGCGGTGTCATATCCCTCGCCGACGTTAACCCTCCCCTCGCCCAGAAATACGTGCGTTTACTTTCGTCCCTCGCCTAGAAATACGCACCCCTCGCCCGACTTGACTAGCCCCACGCCTCGTTACACTGGCCCCTCGGTGACATGGCGAGGGAGTTGTCAAATCCCTCGCCTGGATCTACGTGCCCCTCGCTGACTAGCCCCTTATGTTGTTTTTTTTAAATACGTAATTTACACGTGGGCGAGATAATTACACGTGGGAGAGGGAAAATTAATCCACGTGGGCGAGGGTTTATGAGTTTTCCTCGCCACCGGCGAGGGTCAAAGTCAAATGTCCTTTTTCGTATTTTTAATGGTCAATGGTTATTTGGTAATTTGAGTTGGTCAATTGGTTATTTTTGTAATTTCCCCTTTTTAATGTCAAGTTCTATTTTAATATGGTCTAGGAAGACTATAATATATGCCTTTAACATTAGACCTCTTGTATTTACCATTTGATTATTGGATCATCTTTTCATTCTATTACTTTAAGTGTTAGTTCACACTTTTATTATGTTCTTCTCACTTCCATAGTTACATTATTTACTTAGGTGCTATTTGTTTGGGTCTGAATGACCCCAGTCATACATGTATGTCTGACCCCAGTCAGACATGTTTGTCTGACCGAGTCAGACATGTATGTCTGACCGAGTCAGACATGTATGTCTGACCGAGTCAGACATGGTTGTTTGATTGGGGTACCTCTCATTGAAAAAGAGTTCTGGATCACTACTTACTGAGTTAGATTTGAGATCGAGTTTGACCAACTCCCGTCACCTCCTCCCCTACCCCCATCGAAATCTGCTGCAGGGAACCCTCGCCGGAGCGCGGTCGCCTGTCGCAACACCTCCGCCTCCGCAGTCCGCAACAAGCCGCCGTAAGCCACCCTTCCTCCCGCTGCCACCTCCTCGCCGGCGCTGCCCCCTCGCCGGCAGCCACCTCTTCCAAAGGTCTTCTTGCTCCCGCTGCGTTTTGGTGGTGATAGAGGCGGGGGATGGCGGAGATGGTGGTTTTGAGGTGGTGCGACGGTGACAGAGGATGAGGATCAGATGGAGTTGGTGGAGGTGGAGAGACTAGGGAATATGCCAGAGATATGTTAATTGGAACATTGAACATAAACTTTGGTTACAATTAGGGAATATGGCCTTTTAACTAGAGGTGGTAGGATGGGTAAGTAAATTGAATCAAACTTAAACGAGCTTGAGCTTATGTTTGAATTGAGACGGTGAGGTGGGAGGACGCGAAATTTATCACAGTCGTTCAGCAAGAAATAATTTAGAAGGTAAAATAGTCATTTTACACGATCATTCAGTTATCTAACCAAAAATACTTAAATTGGTTCAGCTCTTATTGGTTCAGGCCTCTTACTAGTTCAAACCTCTTATTAGTTCAGTACTTATTCATTAAAAAGTTGCCAAACAGCCCCTTAGGCTTGTAACATAAAAGCTGTTAGGCTACTTAGGCTAGTAAGCCTACTAAGGCATTTCAAATGCGTTTCATATAGTTTGGCCCATTTTTATTATAAGTTATTACTAGAATAGTTATTGGGTCATTTTATTTAGCTAGTAGCTCTATCAAATATGAGTTTAAAAGTGAACCCACTTTGCTTGTTTTAGTCATTTCAACTATTTTTATACTTGTATAAATTATGTTATAAATATTTTATTAATATGGTTATCAATATCACTTTGTAACTTTTAAAGTCATTAGACTTGTATTAATATTATAGCCCTATAAATAGTGGTATTTGTATTTGACATTTTATCTCAATAAGAAAAAATTCTTTATTCTCCGTATTATTTTCTCTCAATCATCATATTGTCCTATATTTATATACTTTATATATTAGTTGCCAGTAGGTCGTTTCACAACACGTTATCGGTGTGAATTGCTTTTTCAAGTTGAATGATCATATTATCATAAGGTAAAAAGTCTTTGCTATTGTCTTCATTCATTTAAACAAAAATTCATACTGTAATTCATACAATTTTGAATTCCATTTAGATTTATTATCATTGTTACTCTTTTGATTGATTTTCTCATATAAAATTCATACTGTAATTCATATTATTTTTGGTTATGTTGAGAATTATATTTATTATTTTAGTAAATTATTAATAATACATTCTTAACCAAATAAAATTCATATTTGTTAAAATCTCTATCTTTTACTATCAAAGAAAATAAAATTACTACCATGGATTTTCAACTCGAATAAAGAAAAGATATATATCGTTTTTCATGATTATCTCGAACAATGATATTAAATCATTATTTACCAATAATGAATTGATGTATACTTTTTGAAAAATTATTTTTGATATTAATTATGTTTTACATACTAAATGATTAACTTTTTCATGTATCAGTAAATTTACTTACTAAATTCTTTGTTATAAAAAGTAATTAAAAAAAGAAAAGTATTACAATTATAATAACAATTTATTATAACCAATAATTATGATGTTTCATATTCATAATATTCAATACTATATAATGCATGGTAGTTTTAAATGTGATAATTATTATATTAATTAAATGTAAAATGATGGTTACATATGTTATACATGTATTACTTAATTTGTAATTAATTTAATTAAAAGAAGATAATTATTCTTAATCTCTATTTATGACATTAACATTAAAAAGAGAGTTATCAATATTACTTAGATTATAATTGTTAGATAATGCATTCAAAAAGTATAATGTTGTTACAATGTTAGGTTCACAAAATATAGTAGAAAACCATCATATTATGTTTTTAACAAAATATTGTAGAAACAATTATAATATAAAAAGTTAATAGTATTTAAGTCATGTAAGGGGATTGAATTTGTTTGTTTTAGCATATTGAAGTCGTTGGTTAATTGTGAAGATTTTGAAAGTAAGATAATATAGAATAAATGTAAAGGGAAATGTTCAAATACAAAGTCTTTTAAAACTAAAAATGTAAGAATGATTAAGATGTTGACACGTATTCTTCTGATCAAAATTAGGTTCATGGCAAAATTGGTAGTCTTTCCCCTTCTCAAGTTCCACCTTTTTTAAAATATTCATAGTTTTTACATACGATATTATTTATTTAAGAAAAATTACACCATAAAAATGAGCATTTTTTAATCTTTAAAACGTGTATAGTGTTGATATAAAAAATAAAGTTTTTTTTTGCGTTTTTTAGCTCATTGTGTAATTTTCGTCAGTTCATTTGTGTAATCTTCTGAATTGATGAGGATACACAATTATCTGATAAGAAATACATAATGAACTTGAAACATAAAAAAAAATTACATTTCTTATTGTTGTGTTATTCGAAAATCATCATTATTAAAAACACAACGCATAACACAATGGTCATTAGACATAATAGGTAACATAATGACAAGCACTAGACTTGATGATTAACAATAGACACAATCAGATACTTGATGATGACCGATCAAAATTACACAATGATATGAAAAAAAACGTAAAAAAATTACATTTTCAGCATTGTGTTATTTGAAAACCATCATTATTAAAAACACAATGCATAACACAATAGTTAACGCTAGTGTCACACCCTGACAAAAGAGGCTTGTTGTGACGACTGAATATCAACAAACATAGTGGAAACCATGTATGTAATAAAAATAAGCCATTGGTTTACTCAAATAGTAATAAATTAAGTACATTCTATTACAATTTGACATGTGTAATACTAAGTTATAGGCAAAAGACATAGGGTCATTTCCTCAAAATCATTTTCTTGTGTGGCTCGTCTAGGTTCTTGTACGGTTCTTCTAAAGTGAGCCTTCAACAGAAAGGTAATCATGTTCTCAAAGTTATAATCTAATGCTTAAGGAGTCTGGTCAAGACCCCCCTTATAATCATACAAATACTTGAAATACATACTCAAAATATATCAACATAAAGTTGGTGAGCTCAAGTTTTCACAGTAATAGTATTCATAAACATACATAGATATAAGTTTATAAACATACATAGACATAAGTAAGTAAAACAAAGTTATTGGTGCACGACAGAATGTATCACAATCAAACCCGGACCCGGGTAACCCTCTTGAGTGCTAAAACATCTCCTAACCCATACCCCTTATTGTTATGGGCTTAAGCGTTCCCTTCTAAGCACGGTTAATCTGCACTAATTTGCGACACAACGATTATTGAATCTCAAAGGGGGGTTTCCCTATTCTAAGGGCCCATTGTGTGCGGGGGATTCCCCAAATAGTAGTATCCACAAATCACGCGGCTCCTCGTGGAGTTAATGATTGTGCTCATGTTCGGGGACAAGTGCATGTAATATTGCACAATAAAATAAGTTTTAAAGAGTTTGGATTTCACCCAAAAGCTTAAGTAAAAAGGGTTTATGAGACTCACCTTTGCTTGTTCATGAGGAGTGTTCGGGATCTAGAATGCTACCAACCGGCATGGTTCCTAGGTTCATTTCATATGTATTAGATTTATTTTAATCAGTTATCTAATCCCAACCCTTTAGTTTAGGTTTATCTTACATGATTTGGTGATTTGCATTACGTATGTGTAATTTGGTTCAAATTTTGAAGTTTTGAAGTTTTGACTTGGTTTTTGATTATGTTTGGGTTATTATATCATGGATTCAGCTTATAATAGTGTGTATAAGTAATATTTGGTTCCAAAACAGTAGGGTTTCATTTGTTGGCAGTTTGGTCCCTCAACTTTGCTAAATTGACACTTTTAACCATAATATTTGGAATTTTGCACCTTAATTATTCATGATGGTTTTTATTATTTCTAGTGGATTAAGCTATTTTATTAAGTTATTTTTTATTTCATTAGGTCTTTCTTAATGGTTTCAAGAGTTTGTTTTCGGTTTAGGCGTTTTATGGAGATATATTTAGAGGTTTCTTACTTGAGATTGTCGAGTGGTCCATATGATGATTATATTTTAATTATAAATTATTAGGGCATTAGTTAGATTTTGGAGTGCTAAATTAATGGCTTTAAGGTTGTTGGTTATTTTATATTTAAACTTGTAGCAGTTAAACTTGTAGCAGGTCGCGTTTCGGGTGCGCTATGTATTGTATTTTTAAGTTTATTGATTTTATAAACTTCTAAGTTGTTTTCTAGGATTGAGGGTAACATTTTACTGGAAAATATTAGTTTTCTTAGTTTAAATATTTTTATAAATTTATTTATTATTTTTCTTCCTAGAGAGACGTTAGTTAACTTATATTAACGGTAAATTTTGTATAAATTTCTAGAAATTACATAAATACTAATATTTTATTTTTAACTTATTTTTATCATTATTAGGCTATTATATACTTGAGTTTCATGTGTTAAGTTATTTTTGTTGGTTTTAGTAATTTAACGCTTGGGGTTCAGTTTTTAATGGGTTTTGAGGTTCGGGTTCACTTTGGTCATAAATTGTTTACGTAATACTTTAGTATACTTAAAATAACTTTTATGTTCTTTTTTTTTCAAACATATCTTAAGAACTTGTGTTTATGGATTTTTACCATTTTAGCAAGAATAACATTTATATTTTTGTTTGCCAAGCAAATAAACTCTATAAATTATAAAATTTAATTTCTATGATTTTTTTATCATTATAAGTCCACTAGAATTTCGTAAATTTGGATTTGGTATATCCTTTATGTTTTCCGGTTAGTCCCGTTAAGTGTTAGTTAAATCTCGGTTATGGATTGCTAAGCATTTTAGTCTGATTTTTCCCTTCTCAAATATTTTTATATCATAAATAACTTCCAAATAACCCCATAGTTTCAGTAATTTAGATCTCCAACCTATGTATTTTATTTTTCTCAAATTCACCTATTTTTAAGTTTTGATTATTTATAAAGTGTGAAACACACATGCTTAAATCATGTAACTTTATTTTTAACTTAATATAGTCACTATTAACTTCTAGAAATATTTAGATCATAGTTTTTGAACTTAGATAATATACTTTTATTTTGTGAAAACCGGGTTTTTCGGGTGCATTATATTTATCAAAACCGCCCTTGTGACCAGCGAGAGTTACGAGAAGGATTTTACATCTTTTAGTTACTGAAAAATATGATATCTTAATTGTTGATAAGATATTGGGGGTGTCATGGGGTTTGTTGTGTAATAGAAGTGATTACACGCGATATTTCACGTGTTTTCGGGTTGTAACTGGTTACCTTGTCGTGAGAGGATGGTACGATGAGTGTGTGGGATGCTGAATGAACTCGATATGATAAGAGAAGACTGTCCAAAGTAGTGGATTAGTTCAGGTTCTAAGATGAATAAAATAAAAGATGTATGCTTGAAAGAGTGTAGGTGTGTTCATGTGATCTTACCTTAACTTAAGGAAGATGTTGCTTGTGTTGGGTCGATTATGAGGGGCTTCCAAGTGCTAGAACTTGTGTGTTCTTGAGTGTTATTGAATGCTAGAATGATAAGGTATGATGGTGTTTTAATGAGTGAGTTGTGTGGAGAACTTGAGAGCTTGAGAGAGAATGAAATGGAGTAAAATGAATTGTGTTGGGGGTTTAGGCTAGCATGTTTCAGCTGAAATGGGGGGGGGGTTGTTTAGGGTGGTGGTGTGGGTCCTCAATGTAGGTTAGTGCAAGATCATGCTTGAACTTTGTGAGATTGTTGGTCAAGATTACAAGTTAACCAAGATTTTGTATGGATAAGCTTGTGGGTATTGGGTGGATGGGTGGTGATATGACTACATATTTGTTTAAATAATTCAAGTTAGTTTTTATATAATTGTTAGTGAGTTTTTATAAAATGCAAGGGTTGTTTATAATTATTTAGGTAGGCAACTTGGACATGGGCTTGTATGAATTTTAATACATATAATATGTGTGTGTCGTGAATGTATGTAACATGTATGTGTATGTGTCGTGTGTACATACATACATATATATATATATATATATATATATATATATATATATATATATATATATATATATATATATATATATATATATATATATCCATGTGTGTGTATGTATGATACATTAAATATAGATGATTGCTTAAACATAATTCTATTTACATGCTTGCGCTTATGATATATATATATATATATATATATATATATATTTATGGTGTTTGTGTGTCCGTGAGGTATATATACGTAGTATATATGTGTGTCGTGTATATATATATATATATATGTATATGAGTGTGTGTTGGGTTTTTATTTTATGTATGTGTGTATGGTGAGTCATGGGTGGTAGTGTGCATGCATGTAATAAGATTATACAGGTATCATAATTAGTTTTTGTCTTATTAGAGAATTTATTTTGATAAATTAAGATGTTATAGGATTAATTATCTATATTTGATAAGATATGATTTGACTTAACATAGATTTTATTTATTTATGTTTTACTTACTTTGAATTAAATAATCATAAGTTATAAATTGGATCTTTCAAGCTTTTATATATTTATGAGCTTTTAGCTTATGAGTTTGCTATTTATTATTTAATTTAATTGTCTTATACTTTATAATTTTCATAGTTACGCTTGTTAAGTTTTGCCGATTATCTTAAGTTATATTAAACGTTATGGGATCGTTTAGTTATGATTGGTGTTTACTTGGCATCGTTGATAAATTTTGGGTTTTATTGATGTTGGACTTTTATGTATTATTTTTACTTAATTAGGTTAACCTCACTTTAGTTTTTGTGGGCCAAGGCCCATTCAAGTTTTAATAAATTATAAGCTTATTAAGGTATTGGGACCAAGGCCCATATTAGTTTGATGGGTCAAAGCCCTACATAGTGCGCGGGCCATGTAGGTTTCTAAAAAAAAATTTCCAGACCAAAAAATCGGGGTTGTCACAGCTAGACACAATGGGTAACACAGTGATGAACACTATACTCGATAATTAGCAATTGACACAATGAGCTTCTTAATGATGATTACAAAATGACCTGATCAAGATTACATAATCAACTGAAAAAACATAAAACAATATATTTTTCACATTGTGTTATTCGAAAATTATCATTTTTAAAAAAACATAATGCATAACACAAAAGTCAACATTAGACACAATGGGTAACATATGACCAACACTAGACTCGACAATTAGCAATAGACACAATTAGATGCTTGACGAGGATTACAAAATGGCCTGATCAGGATTACACAATGAATTGTAAAAACCGTAAAAAACTTACATTTTCAGCATGGTGTTATTTGAAAATCACCATTTTCATAAAGACAATGGTTAACATTAGACACAATGGGTAACACGATGACTAGCACTAGACTCGACAATTAGCAATAGACACAATGAGCTACTTAATGATGATTATAAAATGACCTGATCAAGATTACATAATAAAGTGAAAAAAATGCAAAATACATTTTTCAGCAAATGTTATTTGAAGATTATCATTTTAAAAAAGACAATGCTTAACATTAGACACAAAAGGTAACACGATAACTAGCACTAGACTCGATGATTAATAGTAGACACAATGATTTGATGAGTATTACACAATGACCTTATATTACACAATGAGCTGACGAATATTACACAATAAGCTGACCAATATTACATAATGAGCTAAAATAACATGAAAAAAAAACTTTATTTTTTATGTATCAAATTTATAGGCATTTTAAGATTAAAAACGCTTGTTTTTTGTTGTACTTTTTTAAAAAATTAATATTGAATGTATACGTTACGAGTGTTTAAAAAATTGTGGAACCTGAAAATATGGTTAAGACCAAAATACCCTTGGTCTATAATTTAGAGTTTTAATTATTTACCATTATGCCATCAAATTTTCTTAGCCCTTGGATCTAAGATCTAATGGATAATAATCTTTCTCACCTTTTTTAGTTTTTTCTCCCTTTTTACAATAACCTCACCCAAATGCAAATTATGAATTGATTATCATGGTATGAGTTCATGAATCTTATGTCATTATAAATTATAACTTATGTTGTCGTGTTGATTTGAGATTTACATTATTTCTACATATAACTAAAATTGACATATTCTTTAAAATATCAAGGTAAACTAAAATTTTTCTTTGAATAGTCGCCTTACTAAACCATATTTATTATTGTTGATTATAATATTATATGTCATTTGATTGGTTTCTTTTTCAAGTGATTTAAATAAATTAAATTTATTGTTTATAATTATGTGTTACATTTTTTGTATGAACATATTCTATGATCATTTATTTATTAATAACTTTTGTTAAATACAAAACATATTAAAAATAAACCCTAGTGCTTAGCCAAAATAAGATCTGCCTATGAATGAAAATGATTGGCCAAAATAGAAAGACGCAAATTGGCATAAAATAATTCCTCTAATGAAATAGAAAGTTATTGGACTTGTTGTCCATATACATGAAGTTAAAAATATGTTGAATATAAGCAAGATCTTTATGCGAAAGAGTTATATGAAATAATGCAAGAAATAAAAAAAAAATTGGTGGTATAAGGATTTTTGTAAAGGCCTATAATTGATTATGAGGAGATATATTCTCAAGTGGTGGATGTAATTGTAAGGCCCCTTTCCTGGAAAACCCCACAGTTGGTCATTCATAGCACTTTACACATTTAAAATACATGGAAGTAAAAAATCATGGCAGCGGAATAGTTAAACAAAAACCATTTCATGCATTAATAATAAACTTTTGACAAGAAATACATCATTGTTACAAGTTTTAAAAGAACAGTTAGTTGTATTACAAGACAAAAATATCATGGTTGCATAACATGGATGCCAGTCTTTATTTGCCAAGTAGCTTCAACCTCGTGCCATCCCCAACAACGTCATCACCTACCAACTGATATGCATATAAAAAGTCAGCGTTGCTGAGTGAGTTCTAGTTTATAATAAAATACATTGCTTTCGTATAAACATATCCTTTACTTTCATACGTGATCATACATCATACATACATCTTGATAATAATTATTTATTATCTTTCATCATCATTCATAATCGTTCGTTTTCGTACTTTCTTTCATTAACATCTTTCACTTTTTATCTAGATCCCGTCATATGCTATGCCCCATCATTGTGCACGAAGCAACTACCGTCTTGGGGTCAAGCGACAAGGATCCCGTTTTCGCACGTCTTGATCAATCACAAAGATTGATCCCCCTATGTGCACCCTCATGGGTTAGCTAAACCACACACAGTTGAGCTAACAACCCTTAAAAGAGTTGTGAACCTCCATTCAATTTGCTTGCAAGACTTTCATTCATTCATTACGTTCCACTTTTCATTATCATTATCTTTCACTTTCATTACATAATACTTTACGTACATATACAAATCATACCAAGTAAAGTCATATCAAAATACATAACATGAAATATTATAATTCATAACAGCAGCCCACAAGCAGATAAAACATTAGCAACATTAAAACAAGCATAAACTTCCATTAAATATAAGTAGTTAGTACTTAAATTCCATTCCCAAAATTTCAGAATAAACCTAAGTGTTCATAGCGTATGAATAAGGTATACAGCGGATGACTTAAGTACTAAGTGCCCACAGCGGACAGCCAAAGTCCACATCGGACTACCAAAATCCACAGCGGACTGTTAAAGGTCCACAGCGCATGAATAAGACACTTAGTGTGTCCACAACGGATTACTAAGGTTCATAGAGGATGAATTAGACATTACAAGTGTCCACAGCGGACAGCCATAATCCACAGCGGACAGTCTAAAGTATTTAAAGGATCCACAGCTGACGACTAATGTCCACAGCGGACATAGATGCATACTTAAGTGTCTATAGAGGACAAACATCTCCACAGCGGACGGTCTAGAACACAAGTGTCCACAGCGGATACTTAGTGTCCATAGAGGACGACATGAATTATCCTCCTAAGTTTCCACAACGAACATTCAAAGCCCACAGCGGACAGTCGTCCAAATACTTATGTTCTACTTATGTAAATTCTAGTTCCATACAACACTTCTAAAAGTAAACTTAGCATAGATCTATCAGATTCACACTTAGTACACTCATTTAACATCACAGAATCATGGAAACACATGCAATATTCGTATAAAGTTATCATTTTCATGAAAAACATAATTTTTTGTTTAAGAAACATCTCTGTAATACACATATCAGCCCAAACAAGTAGAAAACATGTAAAAGAGGGGATCTAGAACTCCCCTTAAACAGCTTTCGAGCAGAACACAACAAACCCGAGAGCAAACCTGGAGTTCTAACACCTAAACACACGAAAACAAGCAACTAAACACATAAAAACACATAGAAATTGGTCCAGAAGCTTGAACCCGACTGAAACTGAGAAGGAAACAACTTACAACCATACCTTTGAAGAATTCTTCCACTTTCTCTCTCTAGAACCGGATGGGGGCTTCTTTCTCTCTCTCTATCCGAAAGTTGAATGCATAGGATAGAGTATGGGCGGCCTTACTTTCTTTTTAAACCCCATTATGGGCCGGTTTGGCCCTTGCACACTTTTAACCCTTGCTTTTTGAAATAATAACTCGTTTGCTCCCTTTGCTTTTCTTTTTCTGAAATTTCCGGGTGTTACAATAATGTTTATGCAACATCTCATTCGTCTTCAAATAGTAAGAAAGAATTAGTATGCGATTAGTGAATGTTGTGACTCATATGATAATGAGATTTACATGAAATCCATGAAACTCAAGGGGTGGGTGCAGGGCAAACATTATAAAATTACAATTCATGTAAAGCAAGTTTTCAAGAACAGTATGATTATTAATACAAATACAGACTTAAATAGGTTATTATGATCATATGTATACATTGTTGAGTTGTGTATACCTATACTCCTCATGAGTTTCCTAAGATAGTTGAATCCTTATAATGTGATTCATGAAAGACGTTAATAAAACTAAATTTTGTATTGAGATACAAGTTAAACATCTTTAAGATGTAATCCTTGTACACCAACAAACAATTATATTTTATGATTATTATATATTGATTAAAAAAATTTGTACAATATGAAAGCTAGAAATACAACAAATAGTAATGAAGTCTTTGCATATGATGTAGAAATTGACTTGTGAAATGAAAAAGTTATATGTCAAAACTTCCAAATGGTTCATGAACGTACATAACTCGTCAGGACCAAAAGATTTCTATGGCGTTTAGTAAAGGCTTGAAGCAATAAAGTTGAAAAATATATAAAGTCAAGTCAGATGTGTCATAATCGACTCATTGCTTATATAAAAAAAGAGAGATAGATTCAATTGGTTCATGTGTCTTTACTAAAACATGAATATCATGTTGACACATATTATAAGATATGTTGATGTATTTGATCTCATGAAAAGATCAAAGTTCAGATTATTAAGAACGAATTTGAAATGAAAGATGATATTACATCTATATATTAGTCGGCATATGAAGTACTTTTATGCATCACTTAATTTATATAAAAGATATTATAAAATATATGAGATTATATATAATGTTAGCAATTAGTACATTATGTGATGGGTTAGCTTGTTTTTAGAAAGTAGATGTTAAAATAGGGTAGAACTAGTATTTGAATACCATTAAGGTATTGAAATATCATATTTTACTTTACTAACTCATTGAAACAAGTTTGGTTAGTCTTTTATGCATGGAAAGTGATACAACAAGATTATGGATCTTGTGGTACTTATTTACGATATGAGTCAATTCAAGTCTTGTATGAATATAATACATCATTGCTCAACATAAGGAATTACCATTGAAAGATCAAGCGATAAACTATTAACTACAAAAGTCTTACAGAAAATTTCGTTCAAGTTCAAAACTCATCAATTGATGATATATAAATTAGGGGGAGTAATAAGCGCTGCACTCTTTTTTTCTTAGCTATGGTTTTGTCCTATTGGGTTTTCATAGCAAGGTTTTTAATGAGACAATATCTTTAAGCGTATTGATAACCAAAAGGGAGTGTTATAAATATTTTATTAATGTGGTTACCAATGCCATCTTGTAACTTTTAATGTCTTTAGGTTTGTATTAATATTATAGCTCTATAAATACTGGCATCTGTATGACATTTTATCTCAATAAGAAACAATTATTCTACTTTGCATATCATTTTCCCTATGTTTATATACTTCATATATTAGTTGTTAGTAGATCGTTGTTTCACGACAAATTCAAGATTATCTAACTAAAAATTATATTTATACTAACTAATATAAATTTGAGTTAGTAATTTGTCCAAAACAATTTTATTAATATGTTTTACTATAAAATATATTTGTATTGGCAAGGTGTCAATTTTAGCAATAGTTTTGTGCTCCCCATGTCGATTATAGTTTTTTTTTTCCGGAACCATTTTCTGTTGAAAATATATATTATTAAACTTACAAAATAGTTTATAAATTCTAGAAACCAGTATACTGTCGCCTTTGACATTTTATATGTTGGTTGGCATTATAGGCATAAAATATGAAAAAAATAACAAAACAAAATAATACAATTTTTAGGCATTTTCTAACATTTTTATAA